>SNQJ01S0023727.1:36213-70287 GCA_010110895.2 Picea sitchensis | reverse complement strand
CAGGTCTATTACATATTTATAAATCATATTTGGATGATGAAATTGATGAGGGCTTTTGGTTGAGGTACAAGTTGGGTACATGGTTGAGACAAGTAGTTGATGAGTTGGCACATACATGAGGTGTATAGTTGATGATGTTGGTATATATTGATGAGTCATAGTTGATGAGTAGTTGACACATGATTGGTACATGCTTGGTACATGGTTGATGCAATTTTTTATGGTACAGTTTGGTGCATGGTTGATGCACTTGTTTATGGTATAGGTTGATTACAGGTTGAGGTACAGGTTGATGCATGGTTCAGGTTTACAACGGTATATCTCACAGTGATAGTGTGACAATGGTTCCATCATTCTAATTCTACTTTAGGGTGTTTGGATGGGACAAGGACAAGTGGTTGTATCCACCTTCCAGTAGTAGTCGGAGAACATAGGGGGTTGTAGCCTCCTTCTAGTTGTAGCTAGAGAATTGGGGAGTTGGAGCTTCCCTTAGATTGTAGCTTGAGAAACTAAGGGGTTGGAGCCTCCTTTCGGTTGCAACTGGAAAACAGATGAAGTTGGTGCTTCCAATGAATCTAACTCTTCAAGACATATAAGAAAACAAATTCCATGGTTTTCTCCCGATTTGGGTTTCCACGTAAAAAATTGGTGTACTATGTATGTTTGTGATTGTTCATTCATTATTGCTCATTATTGGATAATAATTATACATTGATATAACACTTGGATTTTTTGAAGAAAAATGATTATAATTACGCTATTACTGATTCACCCCCCTTCTTAGTAATCCAACACTTAGAGTGGGTTAGAAGAGAAGATATATATAAGCAACTTGTCTAATGTGACAGAAGATCTAATATGGTCCATAGGAATTTGGAATTAGATTCTAGTGTCCCTTATATTTGGGAGATGTCTTCTTGAAGGTTTAGAGGTGAATAAATTCCTCTTCCACTTCTTAGAAAAAGGGATTGATGTTGATTTTCTTATTACTTCATTCAATTTTAAGCCAAAACTAAATTGTTCTTAAGTGTACTAAGAATGTTTTCTCTTGCATTAAACATGCGATCTACTTCTTAAATTTTGGATGTTCCTGGTAAGTACAAAGAAACCAAGGGCTGTTTTTGTATATAGATATACACTGTACCACCATTATACAAGTTGTGGCTACTAAATCCATTACATTATTGGCTTGATGCAAAATATCACAAATACGTTTTGCAAACGCTTGTTGACCAACTCCATTTCACCATTTATTTGGGGACGAGAAGTTGTTCTCATTTTCAAGTGTGTACCTTGTGGTTTAAAAAAATCCTACCTGAATTTTATGGTAAAAGTGGGATCATGATCCATCATAATGGAAGTAGGTGTGCCATGTAATTTAAAAATATGATCCATGAAGACTTGGGAAACTATGGATAGTGTAAATGTGTGTTTTTAAGTCACAAAAGTGACCATATTTTGAAATTCGATCAACTCCTACCATGATGACATATTTGTTGTCGACTTTAGAACTGCCAACTATAAAATCCATGGAAATGTGAGGCTAGATAATGGCTAGGATTGATAGTGGCTACAATGCCCTAGGGATATTCACTGTTGAATCCTTATTCCTTTGAGAAATTTCACATTCAACTACAAAGGTATGGATTTCCTTTTTCATGCCTTCGAAAAGGAGTGCTTATCTCATTCATTCTAAAATATTTAGTGAACCCTAGTAGGAGAGTAATGCAATTCTACTAACACCTGTTAATTCAAAATAAAGTTTTGTTCTAAAACTATATGCCTTTGATACCTCAAGATGTCATTCTACCAAGTATATATTGTAGATTTTTGGGGTCCTCTTTTATTAATTGAATGATTTGAAACACCTTGTCATTATAAAAACATTCCCTTTGTACCTCTATAACCCAATATGGTACTTGTAAGAATAAGGAAGATAGGGATCCTTCCTCATATTTCCTAAATAAAGAATCAAACACCACATTATCCTTTCCATTGTTTTAGATGATCTCATAATCATATATTAACATCTTATTGACCCACGTTTTCTACTATGGTGACAACAACTACCGCTCCTAAAAAAAATTCAAGCTATGATAGTTTGTCTAGATTTGGAAGTTCCTCGAAATGAGATATAGGTGTTATATACCAATAACTTGAAGTATGGTTACGATCCCTTTCTCATATGAGGAATTTCCCAAGTTTTAGTCACATAATTATTTACTGGTAAATGTCAATGTGTTCCCTCTTGTGTCAATATTGAAAAAGGATTTTCCAAAGGCATCATGTTCCATGATGACAATCTTAGTGAAATTAGGCACTACTAATACTAGAGTAGTACACATGGCTTCCATTAAATCATGAAATTACCACCCTACACACAAAAACATTCTTCTTGATAAAGGTGATTAATGGGTTTTCAATATACCCATAATTCTTCCTTCTATGACTCATTGGTGAATATAATTGTGGGTGTTTCCACCATCGATTATGATAATCACTTTTTGGTGCTTGGTATAGCTAACAAACTCTGTGAATCTAGGAGTTCAAATTCTTGATAAAGAATGGAGTGAAATTTGGGGTTCCTTGCAAGGAGGATCTTGGGTAATTTATTCATGAGGAGGTGATGTAATATTTTCCATATCCAAATTTGTAGTTGTTTCCTCTACAATTTCCTTTGGCATGTCAAATTGGGCCATATCTATGACAAATAATTTGTATTCCTTAAATATATGGCCTTTGAAATAATTTTCATTGTACTGATAGAATAGGTTGGGATCTTAATGTGTAATGAATTATATTAGGGTTAATGTATGGAACCTGAAAGGTTAATAAGTAGGTGGAGTGGTCATAGATATAACAGCGATACATGGTTAAGGAACAAAAGTGGGTCATTTTTTCTAGGTGGTTACCACCACTTGTTCTTCTCTAGTTTATTGAAAGTATTGCAACTAAGTAGAGGATTGAACCATATGGACTTATGGTTAAATTTACTCCTTTATATCACTAATAAAACATTCTTTGAAAAAGGTATTGGTAATACTTTTTGTGTGGATTTCCAATTTCTCGAAGGAAGCAATAAAGTCTCAAATGTACCCTTTTGATGCAACTTGGTTAATGCCTCTAAAAAATTAATATTTTTTGCAAAGTGAGCATAGATAGTCTTCAAAAATTGGCTCTATTAAATGTACCCCTCATAAAAATTCTTAGCCACCATCAACAATTCTGCTAATTGAAGTATAATGCACCCACCTAGAGTTTCATGAAGTCATTATCAATACTTTGAAGGGGGTAGTAACATTCTATTTGGGTAACCATCCTGTTGGGTTGGAACCATTGAAATTGTTTAGATATATAGTAGGTATCCCATGTGAAACATATAGTGTTGATTGTCTTGAAATGGTGGCCCTATCCAATTCCCTCCTCCTATAGATGATTCACCACTGGTTCTTTCCAATGCCCCACTCTAGGTAGGATTTCCATAACAATATTAGATAGATGTTCTTGCATGTTGTCAATCTTAGAAATATTTTTTTTCATCTTAGAAACCCATTCTTGCAATTAGTTTCCTTACATATTTTACTTTTATCAGAGAGACCTAGTTTTTTAGTTGGGCGATGCTAGTATTTATAGTATACTTAACTAGGAAAAATAGTAAATTAAGAGAAATATTCAAATAAATACAACTATATAAAAGTAAATATAATACATAATGATATTGATGTTACATAATATACCCTTGTATTGATAATTGTAGAAAGTGAGGGCAATGTTCATGGGCCTCTTTGAGGGGGAAACCTCCAATTGAGAAATGAAACAAGACAATAACAACACTTGACAAGATATTACATGGACTTCTGTCTCTAAAACTATTTATTCAGTAGAGAAAAACTAGCTACTTGTCATCTCATCATTAATGAGTACCAAACACCTAGTGGGGTTTTTTTTTAAAAGATTACCTTTTATAATGAATAACTACCCACAACTACCTAATGGGCCTTATTCAAAGAATATGACCTTTTACATTATTTGACTAACTACTAAGTACCCTAAATTAGGGAGGTTGGGGTGGGAACCTACCCTATTCCCCCCCTTCAAATTTAGTGGTGTTGTCTTGAAGAATGGAAGTGTGGAAATTGTTGTAAAAATTGTTTCTAGTTTCGAGGAAACATCTTTAATTTTCTAGAGAAACTTCTGGATAAAAAAAGTGTGTGTATTTTGAAACGTCCAACGTTTCTAGTGGAAACTCCACCCATAATCAATTTTTTGTGTCCCTGATGATGGGTGGAGTGTCCACTCGAAATGTTGGACGTTTCAAAACTCCACATACAATTTTGATCTAGAAGTTTCTCTAACATTATGACTAACTGTGAAAACTTGCATACTCAAAATATTCAAGTTCTATATCCTTTCCCTCTATAAGGACCTCCTCGATAGTGCACTAGAATTGTTAGTGCTCCCATGCGGTTAATACTAACTCTAATTATAATCAAATGGATCCTTCATCATCAAGTTCAAGAAGGATGCTTTGAGCTAGGAAATTCAACCCAACTACCTTCTTCAAATAGGGTACATGAAAGACTAGGTGGATCTTGGAGTGGGCAAGAAGAGCCAATATGTAGGAAAATTTTCTAGTGCACTAGAGGATTTGATATGGTCCATGGAAATTTTTTGTTAGCCTTTGGTGGCCATTGTCATTTGGAGAGGTTTTATTATAGGGATAGAGATGAAGAAACACATGATCTCCTTATTCAAAATAATTCTTATAGAAATGCTAATTGACCCATTGCTTCATTATATTTTGAGAAAAAATAAGATTTGTCTTAAGTTTACATAGAATGGTCACTTTGGTGTTAAGTGTGTGATCCATTATGTGAGCCTTGGATGTTCCTAATAAATACTAGGCCACCGAGGGAATGTTTTTGGTCATAGAACACATCATATGGTGACATGTTTGTAGCACCATGACAAGGGTGTTGTACAACCATTTGAAAATAGGTAGCCTCTTAACCCAATAATGTAGTTGATTTGATGAAAAACAACACAAATACTTTTATAGGAACTTGTTGACAATCTTTGTTTAATGATTAATTTGGGGGTGATAAGTTGTGCTCATTTTCAAGTGTGTTCCATTTATATTAAACAACTCTTTCTAGAATTTGCTAGTGAAGGTGGGATCATGATCCCGCATAATGGAAGTCGACATGCCATGTAATTTAAAAATCTGGTCCATGAATACTTAGGCAACCATAGATGGCATAAATGGGTGTAGTAGGGCACAAAAATGAGAATATTTATAAAGGTACTCAACTACCACCTTGATCACATATTTATTTTCTCCTTTAGGGAGGTCCACCATAAAATCGATGGAAAGTTCATCCCAAATAGTGGAAGGCATCAATAGTGTCTTCAATGCACTAGTGGACTTCACTATTTCACCCTTGTTGCATTGACATGCTTCAAATTTAGCAGCAAAATTATGGAAACTAGTGTGACCAATAGTAGGAGATGAATCCAACTCCACCAACACCTTTTCTTTTAAAGAACAATTTTATACCAAAAATATTCCCCTTTATACCACAAGGTTTCTTATTTCCAATTGTAGCTAGTAGGGGGTTTGGGGTTCTCCTTAAGTCATTGCATGTGTTCCACCATTGTATCATTTTACAACCATTCTTATTACATCTCTTCAAGCCAATTTGGTATCGGTGAGGATAAAGAAAACATGGATCTATCCTCCTTGTATTTCCAATACAAAGTATCTGGCACCACATTCTTCTTTCCCATATTGTATATGATCTCATTATCATAAATTAACATCTTATTAACTCACTTGTGCTACTCTAGTTATGACAATAATTAGTATAAAAATTAATTCAAGCTATGACAATCAATATTGATCTACAAATGTCACCCAATGATATATCAATGCCATGTATCAACTATAGAAAGGATAACCATCATTTATTTCTCATGAGTGGAATTTCCCAAATTTATATCACACAATTGTTTACTAGTGAATGTTAATGGGTCCCCTCTTGCATCAACACTCATCCAAGACATCTTCCACAAGCATCACATTCCAGTACAAAAGTCTTAGTGAAATTAAGTGTTGTTGAGAGTAGTATTGTACACATGGATTCCTTTAAATATGAAAAGGCCTACTCTATTACATAATTCCATATAAATACATTCTTCTTGAATATGGTAGTTAATGGGACTACGATTCGCTCATAATTATTCACTAAGTTCTTTTAGTATCCCATAACTCCTAATAATCCATCTAATCTTTTCAAAGACATAAGGCATGTCTAATATTTCATAATGTCAATTTTATTCGGATCCATTCACACCCCTATCCTTATATTGACTATATGTGACCCAAGTATTCCACTTTAGAAGTGCCAAAAGTGCATTTGGAGAATTTGAGGAACAACTGGTTATCAAAAAGTAGTTGTAGGGCCTTATCAACATACTCTAAATGTTATTCCTAGAACTTTATATAAATCAATACATCATCAAAGAATAAAGTTAAAATTTATGAACGAAAGGTTGAATAAGCTTGTTCAGGGCTCTAAAATTTGGACGAGGAAATGGAAATATTAAAAGGAATCACTAAAACTCATAGTATCCTTCATGTGTGAAAAAGGAAACCTTAGGAATTTCTACTCCCCTCATCCAAATTTGGTGATAACCAAAGCGAAGGTACAATTTAATTAATAATTGGTAAACTTGAAGTCATCCAAGAGGTCATCAATGACCAAGATGGGAAATTTGTCTTTAACTATCCACTTAGTAAGAGAAAGCAATTCAAGGAACATGGGATAGTTTTTGTATTTACTTAATACCATGAATACGAGGGGCACATAATGGATATCAATGGGATGTATCATAGTAACCTCCAATATTTCCTCAATGATATTTCCAATTTCAATTTTTTGTGCAAAAGGATGTCGATAAGGACACACATTGGGTTGTTGAATACAAAGAATAATTGGGTTACCATGATCATGTTCACCACATGAAGGAGGTAATCCATGGGGTGTTTTAAAGACATGTTTATTCTTTTTCAAAACCAATTTAAAATCAAGATGAATTTCCTATGGAGGACATCCATGACTTGGGTGGAATTCAATTGGGAAAATTTCTTGAGTAGACTTTCTTCAAGACATTTTTTGATCCAAATTAGATCATTATATTATTTTTCATCTATATTGATGCTTTCAAAGTGGAAACAATTTGGGGGAATCAACTTACTAGGTCATTTTAACGATAGGTCCCATGTTGGAAAATTGGGGTTTGAAACCTTTTGTAGCCATTTTGAGGCATCAAACAACATTTTTAGGGGTCAAAACTTTCCCAATTATATCTTGGACCCATGACACTATTCTACACATTGAGACCTTTCCAATGGTCCAAAAATCATGTCAATTGGAACTATATGCAAAAGTTATGCCTCTCGCAAATTGACCTATTATGTTGACCACGTTGGTATGAGAGAATGATACATCAAACCCCATTACTCATGCATATGGGGCTACCCACGTGTGGAATTTCAAGAAGATTATAGAAGGTACAAAACTTTATCACAATTGAGGGTTGAGGAATTCAAGACCCTACCCCTAGATGGATATCGGGATATGTTAAATATTGGGCCACTAAGAGGAGAGGGAGTTCCATTCTTTTACATTCTATCTTGTTCCATAGTTGAGCATAACAGTTGAGAGTGGTATTTTGTGAGCATAACATAAGAGGATAGATTATGTAGCATCCATGCATGCCACAATGTCAAAGGTAAATCCATAGAGAGTGCCTCTTTCTTTGTATTTGCATTTGAAGAAATCAGAGCAAAGTGACATCACCTTCTAGCTCACTTTTCTCTTGTATTGGGTTTCCAAGGTTATAATTTGTATTTATTTGTGGATGGTCTGTGTGTATTTATTTATTTTCTCTATTTTTCTCATTTGAACTATTTCATACATTTTAAGAAGAAAATCGGTAATCAAAGAGTTTGAAATCTAAAGGAAATTAACCTTCATAGTAAATATTTTAGTATTTTATTAGATCTATTATGACGAATTGTCCAATGGAATATCCATGGAAGTTTATAGATCATATTGGTATCATCTTAGGTTTTCTTCGGGCATTTTTGGAAAGTTGTAGGGATCAATTGTAATACCCCGGTTTTGAGTTATTGGATTAATGATGTATTTTGGTTTATTAGATGAAATACCAGAGTGCATGTAAAGTTGAAGAGGTTGGAGAGCCTAAGAAATGTAATAATTTGAATATTTTTAATAACATAATACATCCTTGGTGCAAGACAAACAAGGATAGAGATAGGGGGCTATGATTCCATGAGAGAGGTGGATAATGGGGATAAGTCTTTTTATTATATTATATTCACCCATCTTGGATTTAGTTAGGAAAATTGGTTACGTGATATTCTTGGGGAGGCCACGTGGTGTTTAATTGAATGTAATTATACAAACCCTACTTTTGGGTTGTTTAGAGGTTATGCAATCATTTTGGTTCACCATTCATTGTTAGTCGTTCCTCATTCATTCTTGCTCACTCTGGTTCTGGGTTTTTGGGGCATGGAAAATAGATTGATGGGGAAAAGAGCCATTTCTTGTTGGATGCAAGAAGACAATGATTATTCTAGAAAGCAATGCATGCGTGTGTGCATGAAAAAGATGGAATTTATGAAATAACTATCCACAACTGAGAATCCTTGGAGTTTCTAACATTGAGATTTCCTGGACAGTAGCATTGGAACCCTAGAAAAGAAGTGGAAAAACATAAGGGACTAGATGGTAGTGAAAGGGTTTAATTTCTTTGGGTTGTGCAGGCTGAGGGGAAAGAGAGATGGTAAACTAGGATTGTTTTGTGGTCGAGGATACTGTGGGATATTGTTATCTAATTGTCATGTGTTTTAGAGTTAGCCTAGGGCCCATCCTCCTGGATTCATAGCCCTAGCTCGGGGGTGAATTTTTGTTGAGAGAGATATAAAACAAATGTCTATGGTTGGGTGGAATGTCCAACGTCTACAACTAGTTGGTGAATGGTTTGTTTAAAGATAAGTGTTCTATGTGTTTTCTATGTATTTTATATTATGTTGTGTATTAATTATCTCTATGTTGAGTTTATAATAGGTTTGTTGTTGTTATAAGATGCATTGGGAATTTTCCTATAAATAATTAGCATGTTCTTGAATATTACATGAGTTTAGGTTTGACATGCATGTTTCTTGATTATTAAACAATGATTAAAAAAAAATGGAATTTGCTTGAAAACGTGAATTTAGAGATACCTAGGTCAATGGGTGCATTAGATATTGTTATCAAAGAACGGGTTGTAGCACTTGGTCCATATGGGCCGATTCGCAGGTTGAAAGTTTTTTATTTTCATAGAGGTTGAGACAAAGGCTGCTTGGGTGGTCGGAAGGGAGTTTTCTTGAAAATATGTGTTTTAGTGAATATTGGGAAAAATTGGGAATTTTTCTATACAATGACATCATGATCACGTGGATGCCATGTGGTTGGTGACATGGCGATGATGAAACATATTGCCATGGTGGTAGGGCCATGGTTGAAGGTTGGAGATAGGGTGGAAGGCCCTAGTGACAGAGTGGTAGACCACTATGGTGGGGAAACAGATGGAGCAATGACCTAATGCCATTGGTGGTATTGGAGGTTTGGGTAAGTGGTATTGGAAAAAAAATTAAGCCTCTGAAATCCTTGTGGGACTACCATGTGTCCCATCAACGGTATGGTGGTTTCAGAGGGTTGAGCGTCGTTAACCCTCGTGTTCTTCAAACCTCCAAAAATCAACCTCGAAAGTTGATCACTGCGATCATTCTCCACCACAGATCTAGGGTGTGGGAAGGTTTTGTGCCAAATTAAAGGTAGAGACGGGACCAACTAGTGGCATGGGCCACTATGGTGCTGCCATGTGATAGTTGTTATGGGTGGGTCCATGAATTAATAATATTATATTATTTATACATTGAAGCATAAATAATAAAGGAAGAAGGAAGGAGGATGAACGGGAAGGCCAGCTGGTTGGAGGGGTAACATGTCATCCCCTTAGGGTTCCATGTGGACTCAAGGTGCCACATTAACATCCATGTGTGGATGCCACATATGCAAAGAGTTGCCTATGTTTAAAAAAAAAAACAAGTCTGGAGCCATTTTCTTATTTTGGCCATAACTAGGGAAGAATAACTCAGATTGGGATAAAACAATTATGGGTTTTGTTTGTAGTAAGAATCTCTACGAAAGTACTAGTGAGTGTCACTGGCCATTTCTACCTAGATTTTTCATAAACTTTAATATATTGGTTTTTAAAGACCAGGGTCCAATTCAGTGACCATGATCCATATTAAGCTGATTTTTTTGGAATGAGTCCAAAAAGCATACATGGAGATACCCAATGAAGGAATTGGATAAAATCTAAGGGGTTTGGAATGGGGCATTAGGTTCCTCATAAGTTCTCTAATATTCTAGTTCAATCCAAAAACAAACTTGTTGACTCACAAATTTTTAGTATTTAAGTGTGGTGCATACCTCAATAATTCCATAAATATGGCATCATATTCTAGCACCAATATATTTGCATGAATTAATGACTTTAATTCATTCAATTTCCTCTCAATGGAGTCTTCAAAAAAATTATGTTCACGAAACCTCTACTAAAACAAATCCTAAGAAACCTTAGATATATCCATTGCTAACTCTGGCAATGTTATGGGACAAAAGATCATAGGGATCTTGTTGAATACACAACAAAATCTCCCTAGGATTAGCCTAGTAATCCTAGATAGAAAAGGGTTTATACTTCTATGTTTCCTCAATATCTAGATTGAAATACATGGATTCATCACTAACATAAGGAGTGGAGGATATTACATACCTCTTTTGTAGGTTTTCCTTTGTGTATCCTAGATGTTGCAAACCTGAAACTCCAACTTCAATCTCCATAACCTTCTCCATGTACACAAACAACAAAAAATAACTATCTACCACTCTACTTGGGATTGGAATCCTAGATCTAATTTGAATCTAATAAGATCTATAATAGAATGAATCGGATCTAAACATTTATGAATTGAACACAAATGATATGGAGGAAAACCATTGATCTAATGATAAAATAGAGAAATTACATCAGATATACCTTAGTTATGGTGCTTCCTCCTTTGAATCCTTTCTCCTTTCTCCTCCCTTAATTTCTTGGTCAGGCTAGGCTCTCTGCTTTCTAGTTTTGATGGATGGAACAAGCACCTCTGCAAATGGGAAGCATAACATTGCTCTTGAATTCTCCTCCTCTTGCCCAAGACTTGCCTTTGTTATATAGTTCTTTGGAAGAGGCTTGGGAAATATTCTATATCTTCTACAGACCACAAGAGACTTGGATGATGTGAGTTCCTACACCCTTGACATGAAGATACAACTCATCCCTTTCATGTCACCTTGTAACTCCCCAAATCTAGAAGTTTTATAGATCCTCACTTGTTGGGATATTAGTGACCAACGAGGATCCTTGCATGTTGTCTACTACGTGTCCAACAAGGATCTCCAAAAGGGTCAAATGTTAGGCAAAATGTTCATTTTGGCTTACATCTTCTTATGGATTCCTCTATGGCATATAGGGTGAAAATTAAGGCTATAACAAGTAGAAGTGTCTTCCACCACAATAAGGCACTTTCCTTCATTTGGAAGATGTCCATTCATACCTTAAGGTTAGGAGTGTATTCTCTCAAGGAAAAACACATAACCATATTCTCTAACCAGGCATCAACTTCTTGTCCATCTGTGGATCCCCAAAACTCTAGAAATTTTACTTATTCTAGCTCTCTATGCATGTGGTTTCTAGTAGGATTTTGAGATCCTTCAACATGAGTGGATACTTATCCTTCTTATATCTCTAATATGTTCATCAAATTATTAGACATTCTTTGAATAAAATCATCATATTTATTACTTCTCTAGTAGAAATGTGTTCATATTCTTGAAGATGTTCTTCTTACCTGGGTGGAAATTCCATAAGTGTAGGTGGCAGTGGGGGATGCATACCTCGAACCATATCAATCCTATCTCTACCTATCCTTCCTCTCCTATCCATAGTTATCTATCATAATAAGAAAATTCAAATTTTAATTAGTCACCATTTAGACATAATCAAATTATTACAAAGGAAATAATCCATAATGGGTCCATGGTCCTAGAGTGTTGAACAAGGGGGTCTCATACACCAATTTAGTGTCTGTCTTGGCCGTGACCTTAAATCAGATTATAATTATATTGTATGTTGTATATAAATATATATTATATACATACTACATAACAATAGTAATATAAAACATCGTGATGGGGTGAATACATGTGGGGATGCTTACACGCATGTGTCATTCACATTCACATTCAAATGTTTGATGCACTTGTTTATGGTACAGGTTGATTACAGGTTGAGTTACAAGTTGATTCATGGTTCGGGTTTATTGGCACAGGTTTACAACGATATATCTCACAGTGATAGTGTGATAGTGGTTCCATCATTCTACTTCTACTTCAGGGTGGTTGGACGAGGCAAGGACAAGTGGTTGTAGCCACCTTCCGGTTGTAGTCGGAGAACATAGGGGGTTGTAGCCTCCTTCTAGTTGTAGCTAGAGAATTGGGGAGTTGGAGCTTCGCTCAGATTGTAGCCTGAGAAACTAGGGGGTTGGAGCCTCCTTCTAGTTGCAGCTGGAAAACAAATGAAGTTGGTGCTTCCAATGAATGTAATTCTTCAAGACATATAAGAAAAACAATTCCTCGGTTTTCTCCCGATTTGGATTTTCATGTAAAACATTGGTGTACTATGTATGTGTGTGATTGTTCATTTATTATTTCTTATTATTGGATAATAATTATACATTGATATAACACTTGGATTATTTGAAGAAAAAGGATTATAATTACGCTATTACTGATTCACCCCCCTCTTATTTATCCAGCACTTAGAGTGGGTTAGAAGAGAAGATATAAATAAGCAACTTATCTAATGTGGCAGAAGATCTAATATGGTCCATAGGAATTTGGAATTAGATTCTAGCGTCCCTTGTATTTGGGAGATGTCTTCTTATAGGTTTAGAGGTGAATAAATTCCTCTTCCACTTCTTAAAAAAAGGGATTGATGTTGATTTTCCTATTACTTCATTCAATTTTAAGCCAAAACTGAATTGTTCTTAAGTGTACTAAGAATGTTTTCTCTTGTGTTAAGCATGCAATCTACTTCTTGAATTTTGGATGTTCCTGGTAAGTACAAAGAAACCAAGGGATGTTTTTGTATATAGATAGGTATTTTACCACCATTATACAAGTTGTGGCCACTAAATCCATTACATTATTGGCTTGATGCAAAATATCACAAATACGTTTTGCAGATGCTTGTTGACCAACTCCATTTCACCATTTATTTGGGGATGAGAAGTTATTCTCATTTTCAAGTGTGTACCTTGTGGTTTAAAAAAATCCTACCTGAATTTGTTGGTAAAAGTGGGTTCATGATCCATCATAATGGAAGTAGACATGCCATGTAATTTAAAAATATGATCCATGAAGACTTGGGAAACTATGGATAGTGTAAATGTGTGTTGTAAGGCACGAAAGTGACCATATTTTGAAATTCGATCAACTCCTACCATGATGACATATTTGTTGTCGGCTTTATAAATGCCAACTATAAAATCCATGGAAATGTCAGGCTAGATAATGGCTAGGATTGATAGTGGCTATGATGCCCCAGGGATATTCACTGTTGAATCCTTATTCCTTTGAAAAATTTCCCATTCAACTATAAAGGTATGGATTTCCTTTTTCATGCCTTCCAAAAGGAGTGCTTATCTCATTCATTCAAAAAGATTTAGTGAACCCTAGTAGGAGAGTAGTGCAATTCTACTAACACTTGTTAATTCAAAATATAGTCTTGTACTAAAAATATATGCCTTTGATACCTCAATATGTCATTCTACAAAGTATATATTGTATATTTTTGGGGTCCTCTTTTATTAATTGGATGATTTGAAACACCTTTTCATTAGAAAAACATTCCCTTTGTACCTTTGCAACCCAATATGGTACTGGTAAGAATAAGGAAGATAGGGATCCTTCCTCATATTTCCTAAACAAAGAATAAAACACCACATTATCCTTTCCATTGTTGTATATAACCTCATAATAATATCTTAACATCTTATTGACCCGCTTTTTCTACTATGGTGACAACAACTACCGCTCCTAAAAATAATTCAAGCTATGATAGTTTGTCTTGATTTGGAAGTGCCTCAAAATGATATATAGGTTTTATATACCAATAACTTGAAGGATGGTTACCATCCCTTTCTCATATGAGGAATTTCCCAAGTTTTAGTGACATAATTATTTACTGGTAAATGTCAATGTGTTCCCTCTTGTGTCAATACTGAAGAAGGCTTTTCCAAAGGCATCACATTCCATGATGACAATTTTAGTGAAATCAGGCACTACTAATACTAGACTAGTACACATGGCTTCCATTAAATCATGAAATTACCACTCGCATCATTACACACAAAGCCATTCTTCTTGATAAAGGTGATTAATGGGTTTTCAATATACCCATAATTCTTCCTTCTATGACTTCTTCTTGAAAAGGTGGATTAATGGGTTTCTCAACATACCCATAATTTTCCCTTTCTAAGGACTCCATTATGAAGCTATAATTGTAAGTGTTTCACCATCCATTAAGTGATAATCACTTCTTTGGTGCTTGTATAGCTAACAAACTCAGGAATCTAGGGAGTTCAACCTTGATAAGCATCGGAGGAAATTTGGGGTCTCTATAGGAGGATCTTGGGTAATCATTCATAAGGAGGATTATTATTTTCCATATCCAAATTTGTAGTTTTTTCCTCTACACCCCTTTATATTTGGTCAAATTGGGCCATCTACGACAAATACCTAGCCCTTAAATATATGGCCTTTGAAATAATTTTCATTGTAATGATAGAATAGGTTGGTATCTTAATGTACAATGAATTATATTTGGGTTAACGTATCGAACCTGAAAGGTTAATAAGTAGGTGGAGTGGTCATAGACATAACATGGGTACATGGTTAAGGAACAAAAGTGGGTCATTTTTTCTAGGTGGTTACCACCACTTGTTCTTCTCTAGTTCATTGAAAGTATTACAACTAAGTAGAGGATTGAACCATGGACTCTACATAAATTCTCCTTTTAAACAATTAATAAAACATTCTTTGAAAAGGCATTGGTACCTTTGCAGTGGATTTCCACTCTAGAAGCAATAAAGTCTCAAATGTACCCTTTTGATGAAAATTGGTTAATGCCTCTAAAAAATTATTATTTTTGCAAAGTGAGAATAGATGGTCTTCAAAAATTGGCTCTATTAAATGTACCCCTCATAAAAATTCCCAGCCACCATCAACAATTCTACTAATCCAAGTATAATGCACCCACCTAGAGTTTCATGAAGTCATTATCAATACTTTGAAGGGGGTAGTAACATTCTATTTGGGTAACCATCCTGTTGGGTTGGAACCATTGAAATTGTTTAGATGTATAGTAGGTAATCCATGTGAAACATATAGTGTTGATTGTCTTGAAATGTTGACCCTATGCAATTCCCTCCTCCTATAGATGATTCACCACTGGTTCTTTCCAATGCCCCACTCTAGGTAGGATTTCCATAACAATATTAGATATGTTATTGTATGTTATCAACTAGAAATATTTTTTTTTCATCTTAGAAACCCATTCTTGCAATTAGTTTCCTTACATATTTTACTTTTATCAGAGAGACATAGGCTTTTAGTTGGGTGATGCTAGTATTTATAGTATACTTAACTAGGAAAAATAGTAAATTAAGAGAAATATTCAAATAAATACAACTATATAAAAGTAAATAGAATACATAATTATATTGAACTTACATAATATACCATTGTATTGATAATTGTAGAAAAAGTCGAGGACGGTTTCATGGGCCTCTTTGAGGGGGAAAACCCAATCGAGAAATGCAACAAGACAATAACAACACTTGACAAGATATTACATGGACTTCTATCTCTAAAACTATTTATTCACTAGAGAAAAACTAGCTACTTGTCATCTCATCATTAATGAGTACCAAACACCTTAGTAGTTTTATTTATAAAAAGATTACCTTTATAATGAATAACTACCTAATGGGCCTTATCTAAAGAATATGACCTTTACATTATTTGAATAACTACTAAGTACCCCAAAGTAAGGAGTTGGGTGGGACCTACCCTCATGCTCCTTCAAATGTAGTGGTGTTGTTCTGAAGAATGGAAGTGTAAATTGTTGTAAAATTGTTTCTAGTTTCCAAGGAAATTAATTTTTAGGAGAACCGATAAAAGTGCAGAGTTTTAACATCCATCCGCTTCTAGTGGAAACTCCACCCATAATCAATTTTTTTGTGTCCCTATGATGGGTGGAGTGTCCACTGAAATGTTGGATGTTCCAAACCCACATATGATTTTTGATCCAAAAGTTTCTCTAACATTATGACTAACCGTGGAAAACTCAGATACACTCAAAATATTCAAGTTTTGTATCCTTTCCCTGTATAAGGACCTCCTCGATAGTGCACTAGCATTGTTAGTGCTCCCATGTGGTTAATACTACCTCTAATTATAATCAAATGGATCCTTCTTCATCACTGTCTAAGAAGATGTTTGAGTCGGGAAATTCAACCCCACCTACCTCTTCTTCAAATAGGGTACATGAAAGACTAGGTGGATCTTGGAGTGGGCAAGAAGAGCTAATATATAGGAAAATTTGCTAGTGCACTAGAGTATTTGATATGGTCCATGTAAATTTTTTGTTAGCCTTTGGTGGACATTGCCATTTGGAGAGGTTTTATTATAGGGCTAGAGATGAAGAAACACATGATCTCCTTATTCAAAATAATTCTTATAGAAATGCTAATTGACCCATTGCTTCATTATGTTTTGAGAAAAAATAAGATTTTTTGTTAAGTTTACATAGAATGGTCACTTTGGTGTTAAGTGTGTGATCCATTATGTGATCCTTGGATGTGCCTAATAAATAATAAGCCACCGAAGGAGGTTTTTGGTCATAGAGCACATCATATGGAGACATTTTTGTAGCAACATGACAAGGGTGTTGTACAACCATTTGAAAATAGGTAGCCATTGAACCCAATAATGTAGTTGATTTCATGAAAAACAACACAAATACCTTTTATAGGAACTTGTTGACCATCTTTGTTTAATGATTAATTTGGGGGTGATAAGTTGTAGCTCATTCTTCAAGTGTTCCATTTATATTAAAATGGAACTCCTTTCTAGAATTTTCTAGCGAGGTTATGGGATCATGATCCCACATAATTAAAGTCGACATGCCATGCAATTTAAAAATCCGATCCATGAAAACTTGGGAAATTATGATGGCATAAATTATGTTGTATAGCACATAAATGAGAATATTTATAAAGGTACTCAAATACCACCTTGATGACATATTTTGTTTTTGCTTTAGGGAGGCCCACCATAAAATCCATGGAAAGTTCATCCCAAATAGTGGAAGGTATCAATAGTGTCTTCAGTGCACTAGTGGACTTCACTATTTCACCCTTTGTTCCCTTGACATGATTCAACTTTAGCAACAAAATTATGGAAACTAGTGTGACCAATAGTAGGAGATGAATCCAACTCTGCCAACACCTTTTCATTAAAGAACAATTTTATACCAAAAATATCCCCCTTTAAACCACAAGGTTTCTTGTTTCCAATTGTAGCTAGTAGGGGGTTTGGGGTTCTCCTTAAGTCATTGCATGTGTTCCACCATTGTATCATTTTACAACCATTCTTATTACATCTCTTCAAGCCAATTTGGTATCGGTGAGGATAAAGAAAACATGGATCTATCCTCCTTGTATTTCCAATACAAAGTATCTGGCACGACATTCTCCTTTCCCATATTGTATATGATTTCATTATCATAAATTAACATCTTATTAACTCACTTATGCTACTCTAGTGATGACAATACCTTTATAAAAATTAATTCAAGCTATGACAATCAATATTGATCTACAAATGTCACCCAATGATATATCAATGCCATGTATCAACTATAGAAAGGATAACCATAATTTATTTCTCATGAGTGGAATTTCCCAAATTTATATCACACAATTGTTTACTAGTAAATGCCAATGGTCCCTCTCCTTGCACTCAACAACACTCATCCAAGACATCTTCCACAAGCATCACATTCCAGTACAAAAGTATTTAGTGAAATTAAGTGTTGTTGAGAGTAGTATTGTACACATGGATTCATTTAAATATGAAAATGCCTACTCTATTACATAATTCCATATAAATACATTATTCTTGAATATGGTAGTTAATGGGACTACGATTCACTCATAATTATTCACTAACTTCTTTTAGTATCCCATAACTCCTAATAAGCCATCTAATCTTTTCAAAGACATAAGGCATGTCTAATATTTTCATAATGTCAATTTTATCTCGATCCATTGACACTCTATCCCTATATTGACTCATACATGACCCAAGTATTCCAACTTTAGAAGTGCCAAAAAGTTCATCATTTTGGATAATTTTGGGGACAACTAGCTATCAAAGTAGTTGTAGGGCCTTTATCAACATACTCTAAAATGTTATGCCTAGGAACTCTTATATAGATCAATACATCATCAAAGAATAAAGTTCAATTTTATGAACGAAAGGTTGAATAAGCTTGTTCAAGGCTCTAAAATGTGGACGAGGAAATGGAAATATTAAAAGGAATCACTAAAACTCATAGTATCCTTCATGTGTGCAAAAGGAAACCTTAGGAATTTCTACTCCCCTCATCCAAATTCTAGATAAACCAAAGAGAAGGTAGTATTTAATTAATAATTGGTAAACATGAAGTCATCCAAGAGGGTCATCAATGACCATGATGGGGAAATTTGTCTTTAACTATCCACTTAGTAAGAGAAAGAAATTCAGGGAGCATGGGATAGTTTCTGTATTTATTTAATACCATGAATACTAGGGGCACATAATGGATATCAATGGGATGTATCATAGTAACCTCCAATATTTCCTCAATGATATTTCCAATTTCAATTTTTTGTGCAAAAGGATGTCGATAAGGAACATAGGCTGTTGAATACAAAGAATAATTCATTATACGGACTGTTCAAATTTCATTGATGAAGGAGGTAATCCATGGGTTGTTTCAAAGACATGTTTATTCTTTGTCAAAACCAATTGAAAATGAAGATGAATTTCCTATGGGGGACATCCATGACTTGGGTGGAATTCAATTGGGAAAACTTCTTGAGTAGCCTTTCTTCAAGACAGCTTTAATCCAAATTAGACTAATATATTATTTTTCATCTATATCGACAGTTTCTGTGAGGGAAACAATTGAGGGGAATCAACTTTACTAGGAATATTTTAACGATGTCCCATTTTTGGAAAATTGGGGTTTGAACCTTTGTAGCCATTTTGAGGCATCAAACAACATTTTTTTTTTTTTTTTTTTTTTTTTTTTTTTTATAATTAATATATTTAATTAACTTTTATATAATTAATTACAAATAAATTTTGTATGCAAAATTTATTCCTCCTTCAATTTGACCTACTTTGTTGACCACCGTTGTATGAGAGGATGCCACATCAGCCCTTACTACTCATGCATATGGGACTCACCCATGGAATTTCAAGAATATCGAAGGTATAAACTTTATCACAATTGAGGGTTGAGGGAATCAATACCCTAACCCTAGATGGATATCTGATATGTTAAATATTGGGGCGCTAAGAGGAGAGGGAGTTCCATTCACATTCTATCTGTTCCATAGTTGAGAAAAACACTTGAGAGTGGTATTTTGTGAGAATAATAGAGTAGTATATATTATGTAGCATCCATACATGCTACAATGTCAAAGGAAAAATCCACAGAGTGTCTCCTTTGTATTTTCATTTGAAGCAATGAGGAGCAGTTTTCATTATCAATTCCTTCTAGCTTGGTTTTCTTATACTATTCTTGTTATAATTTCCTTTAATATTCAGGATTAACTGGTGGTGTATTTCATTTATGTTCTTCATTTTCCCATTTGAACTATTTTCATACATCTTTAGGAAGAAAACCCTAATCGAAGAGTTTGAGATCTAAAGGAAATTAACCTCATAGTAAGTTTTCATTTTAGTATTTTATTAGATCTATTATGACGAATTGTCCAATGAAATCCTTATGGCCATGATCATATTGGTATCACTCATAGGTTTTCTAAGTACTTTGGAAAGTTGTAGGGATCAATTGTAATACCCTGATTTTGAGTCATTGGATTAATGATGTATTTTGGTTTATTAGATGAAAGACCAGAGTGCATGTAAAGTTGAAGAGGTTGGAGAGCCTAAGAAATGTAATAATTTGAATATTTTTAATAACATAATACATCGTTGGCTGCAAGACAAACAAGGATAGAGATAGGGGCTATGATTCCAAGAGAGAGGGATAATGGGGATAAGTCTTTTATTATATTTGAGACCACCCATCTTGGATTTAGATACCTAAAATCGCTTACTTGATATTCTTGGGGAGGCCACGGTGTTTAATTGAATTTATTTTATATAAACCCTACTTTTGGGTTGTTTAGAGGTTATGCAATCATTTTGGTTCACCATTCATTATTACTCGCTCCTCATTCATTCTTGCTCACTGGTTCCTGGGTTTTGGGCATGGAAAATAGGATTGATGGGAAAGAGCCACTTTGTTGGATGCAAGAAGACAATGATTATTATAGAAAGGAATGGATGCATGTGTGCATGAGAAATATGGAATTTATGAAATAACTATCCACAACTAAGAATCCTTGGAGTTTTCTAGCATTGATATTTCCTGGACATACTATACTATATCCCAAGAAAGATGTGGAACAGTTTGAGGGACTGCATTGCAAAGAAATAAGGGGAAAAAGAGATGGTAAACTAGGATTGTTTTTTGGTTGGGAGACCTGGGTGGGAGATTGTTATCTAACTGTTGTATGTTTTAGAGTTAGCCTAGGACTCATCCCTTCTGGATTCATAGCCCTAGCTCAAAAAGAATTTCTTTGCTGAGAGAGATATGTTAAATGTCCATGGTTAGTGGGAGGTCCAACGTCATGTTTGATTGGTGAATGGTTTTATTTTAAAGATAAGTGTTCTATGTGTTTTCATGTATTTTTATATTATGTTGTGTACACTATCTCTATGTTGAGTTTATAATAGGTTTGTTGTTGTTATAAGATGCATTGGGATTTTTCTTATAAATAATTAGCATGTTCTTGAATATTACATGAGTTTAGGTTTGACATGCATACTTCTTGATTATTAAATAATGATAAAAAAATTGGAATTTTCTTGAAACGTTGAATTTAGATACCTGTACACCGGTGTAATTACATTGGTACTGAAGAAACATGCTGTTTATTCTAGCCATATATGGGACGCATTTGTAGGTTGAAATTTTTTATTTTCATAGAGTAGGTGACAAAAGATGCCTAAGTGGGTCTAAGGGAGTTTCTTGAAAATATGTAGTTTTGAATTTTGGAAAATTTTGGGAATTTTTCTATATGATGACATCAAGGATCGTTATTGATTCCAGATAGGTTGGTGATATATGTTGATGAACATATTGTTATCGCCAAGTAGGCCATGGTGGAAGGTCTCATTAAGGGTGAGTGGGTAGACCACCGTGGTGGAAAATAGATGAGGAACCAATTCAATGCCATTGGTGGTAATTTGGAGGTCAGTAAGGGTCTTGGAAAACATTTTAAGCCCCTAAAATCCTTTTGGGACTACCATGTGTCCCATAAGCGGTATGGTGGTTTCAGAGGGTTGAGCGTCATTAACCCTCATGTTCTTCAAACCTCCAAAAATCAACCTTGACTGTTGATCACTACGATCATTCTCCACCATAGATCTAGGATGCGGGAAGGTTTCATGCCAAAAATAAAGGTGGAGACGGGACCAACTAGTGGTACAACACCTGTGAAAGTCACGGGCTGTGATAGTCGGTACGGTGGGTCCAATTTAATTATTAATATCACATTATTTATACATTGAAGCATAAATAATAAAGGAAGAAGGAAGGAGGATGAACGGGAAGGCCAGCTGGTTGGAGGGGTAACATGTCATCCCCTTAGGGTTCCATGTGGGACTCATGGTGCCACATTGCATCCAAGCCAATGGATGCTACATATAAAGAGTTTCCTATGTTTCCAAAGAAAACAAGTGTGGAGCCTTACTTTCTATCTTGGCCATAACTAGGGTAGCTAGTCAAACTCCTGTGATTGGGGATACAAATATTATGGGTTTGGTTTTGTAAGAATCTCACGAAAAGTACTAGTGAGGTCACCGGCTACTGGTTAAATCTTCTGTAACCTTTAATATATCGATTTTAAAAGATTAGGTCCACCTGCTGACTATGATCCATCTTTTAAGCTGATTTTGAATGAGTCCAAAAAGTAGACGTGGAAATAACTCGTGAAGGAATTGAATAATTTCTAAGGGGTTTGGAATGGGGCATTAGGTTCCTCATCATTTCTCTAATATTGTAGTTCAATCCAAAAAGAAACTTGTTGACTCAAATTTTTTTAGTATTTAAGTGTGGTGCATACCTCAATAATTCCATAAATATGGCATCATATTCTAGCACCAATCTATTTGCATGAATTAATGAGTTTAATTCATTCAATTTCCTCTCAATGGAGTCTTCAAAAAAATTGTGTTCACGAAACCTCTACTAAAACAAATACTAAGATATATCCACTGCTAACTCTGGCAGTGTTATGGGACAAAAGATCATAGGGATCTCACTGAATACACAAGATAAAAATATCCCTATGATTAGCCTAGTAATATTTGATAGAAAAGGGTTTATACTTCTATGTTTCCTCAATATCTAGATTCAAATACATGGATTCATCACTAACATAAGGAGTGGAGGATATTACATACCTCTTCTGCAGGTTTTCCTTTGTATATCCTAGATGTTGCAAACCTGAAACCTAATCACTTCGAGCTCCATAACCTTCTCCATATACACAAAATACAAAAAATAACTCTCTACGACTCTACTTGGGATTATAATCCTAGATCTAATTTGACTCTAATCAGATCTAAACATTTATGAATTGAGCACAAATGATATGGATGAAAACCATTGATCCAATGATAAAATAGATAAATTACATCAGATATACCTTAGTTATGGTGCTTCCTCCTTTGAATCCTTGCTCCTCCCTTAACTTCTTGGTCAGGCTAGGCTCTCTGACTTCTGGCTTTTATAGATGGAACAAGCACCTCTGCAAATGGGAAGCATAACATTGCTCTTGAATTCTCCTCCTCTTGCCCAAGACTTGCGTTTGTTATATAGTTATTTGGAGGAGGCTTGGGAAATATTCTAGATCTTCTAGAGACCACAAGAGACTTGGATGATGTGAGTTCCTATGCCCTTGACATGAAGATACAACTCATCCCTTTCATGTCACCTTGTAACTCCCTAAATCTAGAATTTTTATAGATCCTCACTTGTTGGGATATTAGTGACCAATGAGGACCCTTGCATGTTGTCTACTATGTGTCCAACGAGGATCTCCAAAAGGGTCAAATCTTAGGCAAAATGTGCATTTTGGCTTACATCTTCTTATGGATTCCTCTCTGGCATATAGGGTGAAAATTAAGGCTATAACAAGTAGAAGTGTCTTCCACCACAATAAGGCACTTTCCTTCAGTTGGAAGATGTCCATTCATACCTTAAGGTTAGGAGTGTATTCCCTCAAGGAAAAACACATAACCATATTCTCTAACCAGGCATCAAATTCTTGTCCATCTGCAGATCCACAAAACTCTAGAAATTTTACTTTTTCTAGCTCTCTATGCATGTGGTTTCTAGTAGGATTTTGAGATCCTTCAACATGAGTGGATACTTATCCTTCTTATATCTCTAATATGTTCATCAAAGTATTAGACATTCTTTGAATAAAATCATCATATTCATTACTTCTCTAGTAGAAATGTGTTCATATTCTTGAAGATGTTCTTCTTACCAGGGTGGAAAGTCCATAAGTGTAGGTGGCAGTGGAGGATGCATACCTCGAACCATATCAATCATATCTCTTCCTATCCTTCCTCTCATATCCATAGTTATCTATCATAATAACAAAATTCAAATTTAAATTAGTCACCATTTATACATAATCAAATTATTACAAAGGACATAATCCATAATGGGTCCATGGTCCTAGAGTGTTGAACAAGGGGGTCTCATACACCAATTTAGTGTCTGTCTTGGTTGTGACCTTAAATCAGATTATAATTATACTATATGTTGTATATAAATATATATTATATACATACTACATAACAATAGTAATATAAAACATCGGGATGGGGTGATTACATGTGGGGATGCATACGCGCGTGTCATTCACATTCACTACCTTGCAAGGAAGTAACGAGGAAGGGACCGATACCCCAAGGTTTCATTTTCCACAGGTGGTCATGGGAGGTGATCCAAAGTAGAGCAGGTGTGATTCCATCTTGTAGAGTTAATTACATTACGGGGAAGCAGAATGAGGAAGAGAAGGAATACTGTGAAACATTGCTGGATATTAGTGGGAATGATATGATTTTTATGACTGGTCATGATAATGAGGGAGAGATTTTTCATTCTCAAAATTTGTGGGAAGGGATGGGTGTGGAAATGATGCAAAGCGATTGGGCCTTAAGGATCGACCTGGGGGCAAGTGAATACAATTATTGGGAAAGAGAGAGAGAGGGGTGGGGAATAAATTAAATCATGTTGCACTCAAACAATTTAGGCAATGTCAAGAAGAGAGGAGCTAACATAGCTATGGTGTGGTTCTAGTTATGAGGGGTCTAGGTGTTGTAGAACTTCTCTGGGGGAAGATTTGGGTGAGGTGGCCGACGTAAGATATAGTTTGACTACTCATCATATTTCTCTTGGATCTTATCAAGTGACATGGGGGAGTGAAGCGATAAAGAAGGTTTGTAGTATGGAATTTTGTGTGTTGTGGGCTAGGTTGATGGTTTGTGGTGTAGGTAAAGATGGGGAAGGTAAGGGTAAAAAGGGGAGAACATGTGACATTTCTTTCGCATTGAATGTATAGGGGCATGGGACTTGAGCAGAGTAAGTGACAACTAGAGAAGAAAGGGATTATCAAGAGAAGTGTTTGAAGAAGGAAAAGGAAGAGGTCGAGGAGGTGGAAGCTGTAGTGATTTCCAAGAGGGAGAATATCTCTAATAAAGAGCTCTTGGATGAAGTGAGGAACTAGGTCAAACACTTGATCTACTGATAGGAATACCGACTATTTTTGAATTAAAAAAATGTACATGCTAGGTAAAACATTGGTTGCTCAAGAATTAAAAAAAATTCAAAGAGGACCAAAAGGAGATCCTCCATAGCTTCCGAATATTCGAGGGGAAATTTCAGGTTATGTACAACATAGTCGTTAGGGTGAAAATCAATGTCACAAAGCCATGGAAGATGAAGCTCACGGTAAGAAGGAAGTGGGCTCCACTAGCTCAACAGATACTCACGATCATTTTATTGGGGTGGACGATATGCAACATGTTCGCGAGCATGGCAATGAGGAAAATAATGACATCGCGTTAGTAGTGGATGTTACCATAGTGGAAACGCCTCCCACTCCGAGTGCGTGTTTATGGGTCTGCAATTTCTCGTGTTCTCCCTTTTTTAAATAGCTGGTATAGGTGGGCATAATCTTATATGAGTATATATTGTTTTCCAGCATGTTTTGGAGAAGAACAACCCAAAGAATTTTAGTAATTTTGATGACCTTCACTGGTGGAAGCCCGGTTTCCTATGTTGGTAGGTCTCGATGGGTTGTGGCTATATAACCATCCGTTTATATATTAATAGAAATTAGAGACTAGTTTTGGACGAAAAATAAAAACAACAATAATATAAATAGTATATAACATTAATGATGTAAATTTATTTTCTCATCTTTTAAGAACCCCAATTCTGAATAACTCCAAATTATGAGATAATTTAAGAATCATTTCAATTACAAATACCAAATATATTAGTATTAAATTTTAACCCTCTTCCCATTAAGGAGTTATATGAATAAAATAATTACTAGTTAATTGTATGATTAGAATAGATTAACTATATAGCTTTAATACATTACTTAAGTATAGAAACTTTATAAATAGGCGATAATGTAAATATAGTAAATGTATTATTTTGCTATAAAAAAAAATTGAAAAAATTGAATTGTTTGATTCAACCAAAGAACATGTTCACAAAGAATATGTTTGAGAACCAAATCTATATGGATTGATTTCAAAGTTGAGATTATTAATTTGTCCTGTAACTAATAACTATATCACCTTTCATTTCCAGATTATTGTAATTAACAACTACATTAGATTCGATTTTAGGTTTGTTGTAACTAATAACTATATCAAATTTTATTTTAGGGTTGATTTAACTCACATATGTATTATATTTTAAGAGAAAATATATTGCATACTATCGAAAGAACCATATATAACACAATTATTATACTCAGATAGTAGTGATAGTTGGAACAAACAATTATTGTTTAAACAAAATAAACAGAAATGTGACACATTCACATCCCTATACAACATAATTTACAAAAATATATATCATTGAAATCTAAGCGACGACTACCTAATATTATTATATCTATACTACAAAACTGCCTTGCCTACAATCTCATGCTCTATCATAATTTGAGGAAGAGTTTTTCAATGACACCAATAACCTTATTACCTTGAAATCAATGATCTTTGGCATGAACACTGTCAAAATGAAATTATCCAATCTAGCTTTGAAAGAATCCATACTCAGATTATTAGATCAATATAAAATAAAAGCCCAAAAGATCTTCTTAAACTAAAATCTGTTATATGGAAATTAAAGCAGAACAAAGTGAAATGCACTGAAAGAAAACCAATATTATACAAGGTGAGCTCTTAAGAATCAGAAGGCGCATAAATATTTCTTAGGATTGGTTTTGAGTAGAGAATGATTGATGCATATCCCATTAAAAGACAAGAAAGGGAAAAGTCAAGGAAGGATTAGTCTAGAAAAAGAGCTTAAGAAGGTTGTATACCTTCTACAAACCCCATATGTTTAAGCTTCCATGGAGAAATTAACCATATTTTAAAATGGTATGAGAAATTAACCATATTTTAAAATGGTAGGCTATTCTTCTTCTACTACCGGATGGATCTCAACCCAACTCTATAACAAAAAGTTGTTCTATGTGAATGTTGAGTTTTTTTTTACAAACATCATCTTTTCTCTTTTACTAAACTACCAACTTTTTACTAAAAGATCAATTTTGAGGTATACATACGCTAGCCTTTTTGGATTTGAAGTTGTAATCTCTTAGGAGGAAACACATGTTCTTAACTATTATGCCTAGTCAAGTTGTGTGCATATATATATAACACATCTTCTTAACTATTAGGCCTAGTCAAGTTGTGTGTATATATATATATTACTTATGTATAAGAAATACATATAACTTAATAGTTTCAATAAAAAATTTTAAGATGTATCCATCACAATTATAAATGATTACATTTATGTCGATTAAATTAATAAATACAAAATTGAATTTATCTTTTTTAACAATATTTATACAATGAAATTAACTAGAATTACTCTCAATAATAATGTTCTTTGCCAAGTTGAGTGCAATCCAAATATTGCATCAATTTGTCTAATCTTTGTGTAGCTTGTCAAATCCTTGGGTTATCTTTTTCAAAACCCTTGCATCATCTTGTCCATTTGATGGATTTATCATTTGACCACCTTATCAACTCCGGTGAATAATATTCTTCCCCAAGGACCCTTGATCTACAATGGAGTTGTATGAAAAATAAATTTACCAAAACACTTAAATATGGAAGCTCACAAGCTTTAGAAAGATCCACACTCTCTCCCACATTCAATTACTAAACTCTCAATAATATCCAACTTTAAAGTGCAAAAATTATTTTCCCTCACCCCAAATTCCTCTTTATCCCTCTTTTTATAGTATTTGACTCTTATGCCACATGTCTCACCCATGCAAAATTAAAATTTACTAATGATCTACATGCTTAATATTATATTTACACGTGTTACCCACATAAAAAATGTATTTACCATTTAAAAATTCAAAATAAATAATTTTACTCACCCAACTCCTAAATTTACTCCTAGATGTTTCCTAGATCTTCTTCAAGTTGCTTATTTTTGTTTCTCATTAATATTACATCTCCTTATTATTTATTACCTCTCTTTACTTTAACTCTAACCTACCTCTTTTTTAACTCATTATTCAAATTGAATTAAGATTCTCATTCTTAATTACTCTCTATAATTTAAATTTTCTCTAATAGTAATTGGTTTAACTTAATATCGTGCACAACTTTATAACCTATGTAATATATTTATTTCAATTTGAACTTTGTTATGTATGAATACTAAAGATCAAATATGTTATTTTAAGCTATTATTTTAATTTCTCTTCTATAAATAAAATACATTAAATTATTGTTCAATTTATTATTTATGAAATATTTTAGTAAAGATACCAAGGGTGGCATGTATGTCATGTTATTCAGGACTTACTTATTGTATTTTAAGGGTTTCATGAGTGAATTCCCTTTAATTATCCAATTTTTGATTGATGGGGAATTGGTGCAACAATGGAGACACTATTAACTCAACTTTGTTTCCCTTATTTAGAGACTAATGGTTACTGATAAATAAATATTTTACCTTATTGAATGGTGATCCTCATGAATGATCAAATGTGCGCGCTACCCTCATAGTAGCATGTAACCTCTGAGTAAAAGTATCCTACACTTTTCAACTCAGGTTATGGAAGGAGTGTTAATAGGTGGAAATAGGGATGTTGCTCCACCTCTCATCATGGTACCCAATATACCTCCATACAAACCCATTACCCATGTGTGGATTGATCGACAAACATGTTCCCTGTGCCTACATTCAATACATCATTTCATTAGTAATTTCATAATTCATTTAAATATACAAGACATATTAACAAATTAATTGTTTTTTCCTAACTCAATACAGAGTCCAATAATTTTTTTATGAAATTTTATGTCAGTGTGCCCTTATAATTTCTTGACACATTATAGTTTAATATGTTCATATCTCATTTAAAACCATCAAGAGAATCAAATCATCATCATTCAATTCATTTCATGAGATTACTGCATAAATATTTATTTAAGCATCACATGGATTTTAATTTAACAAATTAATCATTATCAAAATTAATCATCATCAAATTTACTCAATCATAATTACAATTCAAGTTTCATAATCATAATATTAATTAAATAAATAGATCATTTGTAAGCAAATTCCCTCAAATAATAAATATGGTTTTTCATAGTAATTAGATAAAATGGACCACTACACACCACATGCTAAGCATATATTAAATTAACTAGGAATGATTAGGAAATGAAGCACAATCAAAATAAGGGACATGCAGGTATCCGTCGAGGCTATGGATGCTCACTGACAGTGGAGCAAGGTCTATGATTCCATGGTGACTACATTAGGGCTATAGACATTTGTGAGTACTAGATCAAGACCTAATGGATAATGTTTATATGGCTAGTGAAAATCATTTATATATCAGATCTATATTGGTCCTATAATGAAGATGTCAACTTGGATTGTCTTTGTAGTTAAAGAAATAAATATCATCATCATTCATCCTCTTAACATGATGGATGAGCTCTACTAGCTATCATGTAGGCATCACTAGTGAATACACCATGATGAAAGGTTTTAGGTACCTTCTTCACACTTATTCTAGAAGGAACTTGAAGGTAAGAACATGATCATATGTATTTCATGTTCACCATTTAGTAAGGACTAGCATATATTTTGACTTCATCCAATGTATCTCCTATTGTTGAGGCCTCAACACCCCCCGAATTCCACCAACTTGGGACCCCTCCTAAAAATTTTCAATCAAATATTTTGAATGCTTCTTCCATTAACCATGTTCTCTTAGTTTTTAATCATTAAACATTTTCTATTTGAATGGGTTATTCTTTCTCTATTGCATGTTGTTTTATTTCACCTCTTGTTGCAGTCATGAATGACTATGACATTAGTATTGTCATGGGGGCTTCAACGTGTTGACCAATATCTTATCATGTTCATTCATAAAGGGGGTTTTAAAATTATGAAAAATAAAGTCAATATACTATAGGTATTAGGGGGCGATGAAGGGTACATGGGGGTTTATAGGTATTGCGGGTTATAAAAAGGGGTATCTGGTAAAAATTAGGGATATATGGTAAAAATAGGGAGTTGTTTTATTGGAATATGTATTGTGAGATGGGTCAACAAAAGGATTTTGGGAGTTATTTAACAATATTTAGTGAAATTAGGGGTATTATTTAATATCCAATCAACACACATGCTATGAAATAGGTTCATTGAGTGAAGGCCCCTTGATTCTTGTTGATTTTGTTTGTTTCACAAAGTGACTCTTCTTGCATGTTTTTTTGCACCTCTTAGCTCTTTAACTAACCCTGATGCATGAAATTTCCATATGTCATCACCTAGGATGATTGTAGCATCTTCAAGGCATAAGTTGGATCTAAATAGTTTTTCTGAAAGAATTGACACTTCTACCAAGAACTCAACACCAAGTTCTCCAAACGTTAGTTGGCCAATTTTGTAAGATAAAATATCTTAGGTGTTGATGGATAAACTCAATTTTAGTTAGCATCTTGAAAGGTTGTATAACCCAAATTCCATAAGAGTTGACATAACTAAATTTGAGTAAAGTAGGGAAAGAATGTAGCCCGATATTTTATTAAAAAATGCTTTCATGCATAATTGCGGCTACTAGTCAAAGTAAATTTTTTTACCTCCATAACAAGCCTACTATTTTTGGATTACTAAGAGGGGGGGTGAATCAATAATGATAAATTTATACCACTTAAAAATCCTTTTAACCACAATGTATATTCCTTTAACTTATTCAACAATTTTCATCAGTTCATCATTAATATGTTATTGCATCATATAACATTAACATCCATAAATGCATAATAAACAATAATATACACATCCACAGAATGCATAGTACACCAATATTTTACGTGAAAACCCAATGCGAGAGAAAACCATGGAATGGTTTTCTTATTTGTCTTTAATAATTACATTCAAGGAAATACCGGCTTCAAATTATTCAGTTCCAACTGCAAGGAGGCTCTGACCCCCTATATTTTTAGGCTACAACCTGAGGGAAGCTCCAGCTCCACAATTCCCTGGCTACAACCACAAGGAGGCTACAACCCCTTATGTTCTTAGGATACTACCAGAAGGTGGCTACAACCACCCATCCTTGCCCCATCCTTCTGCCCTGAAATATAAGTGTCAAAATATGAAACCACTACCACACTGTGTGAGATATACCACTACAAACCTGTACCAATTTGTGCCAACAACCTGTAACCAACCTATACCAAAAGCACGTAATCAATCATGTACCAGAAATCATCCTGTACCAACAAATACCAACAAGTATGTGACATGTCTGTGTTGCAACTCATGTATGTACATTCCCTTTATATACTACAGCCCATGTATGTACATGAACTTTATATACTGTAGCCCGCGTACAACTTTTGAGGGCTAGGATTCTCACTTTTTTGAAACTCAGATCCTCTGTTGCCTCTGTCACATCAACCTGCAACCTGTCCCAACTTGTACCAATCAACCTGTACTATCAACCATGCACATCAATCACTCACACAACTTGTACCATTACAAGTGCATCAACTATGCATATCACAATACCTCATAACCATCACCAAGACCAATATGTGTTTTTACTAATATATCAAGATATCTATGACACATCATTCATATACCATGTGTCAACAATACTACTAGAAAGCGACTCTAAACATGTACCAAACATGTGTCACCAACACTACTAGCAAGTGCCTCTAACAATGCACCAAACATGTACCAATCATGTGTCACCAACACTACTAGCAAGTGCCTCTAGCAATGCACCAAACATATACTAATCATGTATCAACAAGTCAAACTAGGACTCATTAAGATGTACCAACATCACCATACCATACACCTCATGCATGTGACAAATCATCAACTATATGTCCCAACATGTATCTCAACCATATACCAAATACATATACCAATATAACCAACAAAATTCCTCTATCAATACATCACACAATACATGATCCAAATACCATAAACCCTTACATCAAACCATGTGCCAAAACCTCATTGTTATGTAGCCTCAAGTGTGTACCAATCAAATATAAAGACCACTGACAAAAACCTCTCATAATGTACCATAAGATACACTAATAACACTCAGACATGTACCAACCACATACTACAACAGATCTGCCTCAAACTAACCAACAACTTCACTAGCACTTCACAAAAAAAAACCCTCAACTGTGTACATCAAAGGCCTCCAAGATATACCTTAAGAATGTGCCATATCATCCAATATTAAATTTTCAAACAAACACATAAATGACATACCTTTAATCATGAGAACCTATAGAATGTTGACCTAGGAACTTGCTTCAGACTTCAAAAACTTGTTATAGACATCCACTCAAGTTTTTCATGAGTTTTTTAAAATGTACGCTACCTTTTCATGTACAACACATGTACGTACACTGCGTCTTTTACTTTCACCCCACATATGTATGATGTCTTTCTACATTCGACCTAGGTACGCCTAAAAAAATATATTTTTTTTTCAATATTTTTGTAGCTCCAGAACTTTCTCCATCAACCCTCCTTTTCTACCCCAGACTTGTGTAACTTGATGTATCAATGTGTACCTGCAATAGACCTTTCAAAAATAGATATTCAATGATATTCAAATAGGTATGGTTAGGTGCTAATGGGAGAGTATTTCTCTCTTATTTATACTTCCATGTAGCTTCCTCAAGGGGTTGCCTTCTAACCAACTTAACCCAACTTCCTTCTTCTAGGGCTAACCCACTTCTAGTTCCACTTATCCACTAACAACCACTTTATCCACAAATAGTAATCTCTCCACTTCTAGTTGCAAATAACTTTATTATTTAATTAATTTTCTTTGCAACCACTTTGACTTATCCATAAATAGTAAACTCACCACTTCTTCTTGCAACCACTTTATTATTTAAATAATTTCTCTTTGCAGCCACTTTGACTATATTATTTAAATAATTTCTCTTTACTAACAACTTCTTGTTGTGACTAACTTTTCTATCATTAGTCAATTCATAAGTTCTTTGCCCTTAAATAACTTCTTGTTGCAACCAATTTATTATTTAATTTATTTCTTGGGAAACCACTTTGACTATTCAATATTCTCATCACAACTACTTTACCATAATGACCAAACTCACTACTTTTTGTTGTAACCAATTTATCTTTAATTATTGTGTTAATGAAACAACTATACCCATGATTAACTCCTAGTTACCATCAATTTGACTAGTACACTTCTTCTATAATCTTGTAGAATAATTGACTTCTTGGATCTTCTAAGATCTTCTAGATAACTCACGAGGGTTCTCCAGTTTCACATGGCCACAACTCTCTAACCATGAGGAGTTACGTGATGTTCCACACATCACTAGAAATGACATGAAATGTATTATCCATCTAGAATAGTATTACATGCATATTCATTGATATTCATTCCTTTATACCTCAAACAAACTTGGGTTCCTTACCCATACATTTGTTTTAATGAAATTCACTACTAGACTTCTCCATGTTGGAGTTACTTCACACACACCTAGGATTTATTTTTCCTAAGGTTATTCCTTGTTTATTAGTCATAATTAGTCATTATCCAGTCTCCTATATTTTAGGGGAGAATATTCCACCTGGAGAATATTCTCTTTCAGTTGACAC
>SNQJ01S0023727.1:14651-24700 GCA_010110895.2 Picea sitchensis | reverse complement strand
TAATTTATTTTGTATTCACTTTGAATTATAATACACTCATCACTTCACTTTATTATTTACCTTTTAAAATCTCTTAAACCACTTTGACTACTTTGACCTTTTGGGGCTTTTAGATGACATATGAGGGTCCTCCAACTTCGTAATGCCATAACTCTTAAACCATGAGGAGTTATGTGACATTCTACATACCACCAGAAATGACATGACATGTAATATCAATATAGAATAGTATTATCTGAAAATATATCATAACTCATACCGTTACCCATCAAACAAACTTGGGTCCATTACCCAAACCGGGGGTCTCCAACTTCTCATGGACATACCTCTCTAACCGTGAGGAATTATGTGACATTCCACATACCAATGGAAATGAAATGACAAGAAATATCCATCTAGTATATGTTCCCTGACAAATTCACTTTCCTTCATCTCATTATTCCACAATTAAGCATGGGTTCTCTTACTCCACAAAGTGTCTTCCCGTGAGGGCTTTCACCATAAGGGGACCACTTTGGATTTCATCCATATTTACTTCTTATCAACCATGAAAAAACAATAATGAGTCATATTTACATCAAACAATATTGGGTCCATTACCCAAACCTTTGTGCTATGGGGATTTCTTCAAGTTTTGACATCAATGACAACCAACCTTAATCAACACAAACAACTGACAAATATGCCCACAACAATTGCCTTCAAGCTTCAACACTTAGAACTCCTTTGTTGTCCAGAAAACTCCATGTAAAAATGAATCTCCATGCAAAAACGTGAATTTGTATTTTTGCACTCCTAACCATATGAATTTTGTCTCTTTCTCTTGCTTGCTTTACTTGCACTCTTCCCCAATCTGATTGTACTCAACCCCCATGCTATGAATAACTATGGGAAGTGACTCGTACACCCACCCTCTTACATCAATTCATTGATTGGGCTCTAGAACAATCAACCAGAAAATTAAAGTTTCAAAGTAAGGATAATTTAGAAAGAAATGAGTTTGGGTTTAATAGACATGCATAGAATCTCCCCCTTGGACCCCTTCCCTCTCTTGTGGATACTAAGCCCTCAAATCTCCATTTGTGTCCCCTTGCAGTTGGCGATACATTTTTTTCATTATATTTAATTTACATCATTTGCACGTTACATCACTTTGGCCCTCAGCCATACATTACATTTACAATACACATCGTTAGTTTGGGGTTTGAAAACAGGAATGTTACATTCCCCCCCCCACAAAGTGCACTTTTCTCAATGCACATGACCATATAATTTACAGATTGACATATATAAAAGTATTACATCAGAATACTTGATAATTCCGCAACTTCAGGACTCACGCAACAATTCCAAGCAACAAATCCATTTTCTCCTCAATCCATACATTGGTTGGATAAGAAATATCAAAGTTGTGGCTCTAGGAACTTCAACTGCCAAAATGGAGTCTTTATTCACTTAAGTACAAATTTACATTCATTTTTCTACAAAATTTGCAAAAAATTGTGTGTATGCTTCTGACATGGCTTCCTTGTAATCCCATGTAGCATCTTCAAGACTATAATAGGTCCATTGACCCTTTACTAAGTTCCTGGGGACTTTGAATTTCTACTCTGGGATGTGCATTGGTTCTACCCGAAAATCCCCTTCGTGTTCCACCTAGATTACATTCCAATCAATCACATGATTAGGATTAGGTACATAAGTTTTTAATAAAGACACATGGAACACATTATGAATTCTCATGGATCAAGGTAATTCTATCATGTATGAAAATGGCCCTATCTTTTCTAAGATCTCAAAAGGCCCACAATATTTTGTTGCCAATTTTCAACAATTTCCCAATTTTAGTGAGCTTCTGTTGTCTTTACCTTTTAAAAACATATTCTCTCCTACTTTGAATTTCCTATGTGTTCTTCTTTTATCAACATAGCTCTTCTACCTATCTTGTGAAACTTTCAAATTATGCATGATATTTATCATATGTTCTTCCATTTCCTTTAACAATTTTGGCCCAATCATGGATCTGTATGTTGGTGTTATGGTAAAGTTCCCCCTACGAAAAAATGAAACCCCCCTTGGATGAAGACCCATCTTGATCCTAGACAGAAGGAAAATAACTGGTGAACAACTTTCCTCTTAGATCTATTTCGACAATTAGAATGATAAGGAAGATATGTATGGCTTACCATTTTATGACGCTTGTCCTTGCTTCTCCAACCTTTGACCTTAATGTCCAAGCTCCTAGGTGCAATAAAATACCCACAAATAACAAAGAGAAATCTACTTCTTCAACACTATATTGTTAAGTTAAAATATATCTATCTATGATGAATTTAACAACAATAGATATGCATACACTTGAATGCATAGACATGAGAGGAATAGACCAAATTATTTATTAATGGAAAGCCATTAAATTGGAATTACTTACAATCTCAAGTTTGATGTTGCAACATCTCCTCCAAGATCTCCTATCCGTCACCTTGGATCTCACGCAATAATAGGTACGATGCTCTTAATTCTCCTCCCTTTTCACCCAAGAATGGCCTCCATTTTATAGGAATTTGAGGCACAACTACCGTTGGGTATTTTGGGAAGATGGTTGAGAATTTAGCTCATGAGGTTGAGATTTGGTGCCTAATATGGAGGAAAGAGATATGGTTCAAATCCTCTACCCAAAACCAACTCAATATTCTTGGATTTTTCCCAAGAAATAAGGTGGCTTAGTTGCAACCACTTCATTGCTCCCTTATAACTGATCAAGGAGCGATAATGTTTCTCCCCTAGTATAACTAAGAAAGGAGTGATAATTAGGGTTCATCGCTCCATGTATATGGGCATGGGAGAAATGATACTACAAAAGGGTCAAAATATCAAGGTAAAAAGTAGCATTTCGATCTCCAAATGATGTATTTCTCATCAATAATGTCTAGGTAACATGACAAGTACTCCCATAAGATGGTAAAATTGCTACATTTAAGTGCAACACTTAGTCGAATGTGATACATAAGTGTGACACTTAGTATCATGACAACTAAACACTTAGTATAATGTGATACATAAGTGATACATATGTGCGACACTTCATAGAATGCGATACATAAACATGACACTTAGTAGTGTGGGAATTTGGTGTGTAACAACTGAGCTATCCCAACTTCCTGGCTTGTTTCATTTTCTACCATACAATGCTTCAAATGGGCTCATCTTCAAGGATTCCTGATACCCATTATTGTAAGCAAACTCAACTAAATGGATTAGTCCTCCCACTTAAAAGGCTTTTCCATTACATACATTCTTAACATATCTTCAATTATCCAATTAATTCTCTTTATTTTTCCATATGACTCTAGGTGAGATGTTGTACTGAAATTCAAATTTGCCCCAAATCCTTTAAATAACCCCTTCAAAATATTGGAAGTGAACTTGGGAATTCTATCTAACACTATTTCCTTAGGAACATCATGTATCCTAACAATATCTTTAATATAATTTTTTTCAATATTGGTTTCCTTATGATTTACTTTTATAGGAATGAAATGTGCAGCCTTTATAAGCTTGTTCACCACTACCATGATGTAATCATGTTTTCGTGTTGTCCTAGTCAATTTGACAATGAAATCGATAGTAAAAAATTCTCATTTACATTCAGTAATTGGAAATGGCTATAACAATCCCATTGGATATCTGTGCTCGTCCTTTACCTTCTGACATTTCATGCATCTAGCCAAATAATTAGTGAGATCTCTCTTCATACCAGGCCAAAAATATTGGCCTTTTACCATTGTAATAGTTTTCTGGTATCCTGGATGTCGAGTGTATGGAACATTGTGCATCTACTTTAAAACTAAATTTCTCAATTCCTGAGAATTGAGAACATAAACTCTATTCCGGAATAACAAGATTCCATTCTCTTCTAGTTTGTAATATTATATTTCTAATGTACATTATTCTTCTATAAGCTTTCTTTAACTTGTACATAGTGTTGGTTTGATGTTACAACCTCTATAATTCTATATTTTAAATATGTCATGTACATACTAATGGTTTTAGCATGCATTCTATGCACCCTTCATCCAAGTGCATCAACCACCTTCTTCTCTTTTCCTTTTATGTGCTTCATGTCAAAATTTTATTCACTAAAAAATTCCATCCATCTAGTTTGATGAGTATTTAGTGTTGGTTGTTCAAATAAGTATTTCAAACCAATATGGTATGTCCTTAATTCAAATTTTCTTCCCATAAGGTAATGCCTCCACATCCTTAAGTCATGTACTATGGCTTCCAACTCTAATTCATGTGTATCATATTTTATTTCATGCTCTTTTAGTTTTTTGGACTAATAACAAATTACATGTCCATTTTGTGTAACGACTCCACCAAGCCCTTCCTTGCATGCATTTGTGCACACATAAATATCCTCATCTGGATCTACAACTTTCAAAATAGGTTCACTAGTTAATAAATATGTTAAGTGTTGAAAAATTTCCTCACACCTAACACTCTATTCAAACTTTACTACCTTATTTTGCAAAGATGTTATTGGGTGTGCAATCTTGGAGAATCTCACAATGAATCTCTTGTAATAACCAGTTAGACTCATAAATGATCTTACCTATGAAATGTTTGTTGGATCTGGCCAAATTTTGATTGCATCAATATTTTATAGATCCACTGCTATTCCATCTTCTGAAACAATGTGACCTAAATAATGCATTTGCTTTTAATAAAAAAATGCATTTTTTTTTAATTTGGCATACAATTGGTGTTGTATCATTGCTTGTAGCACCATACTCAAATTTTTCTCATGCTCCTCCTCTATCCTATAATAGATAAGAATACCATCTAAGAATACAATTACAAATTTGTCAATAAAATCTTTGAACACCCCATTCATCAAACACATAAATGTAGCCGGTGCATTTATCAACCCAAAAGGAATCACGAAAAATTCATAGTTTCCATACCTTGCTCGAAAGGATGTTTTTCTAGTGTCTTTTTCTCTGATTCTGACTTGATGATAACCTGACCTCAAGTCAATATTAGAGAATATCTTTTCTCCTTTCAGCTGATCAAAAAGATCATCAATCCTTTGAAAAAAATATTTATTCTTCATTGTAATATTCTTCAATTGACCGGAGTTGATATATAACCTCAACGTTCCATCATTTTTCTTGACAAAAAGAACTAAGGGACCCTATGGAGAAACACTTGGGTGTATGTACCCTTTCTTCAACAACTCTTCTAGCTGCATTTGTAACTCTTTTAGCTATGGCCTGCTCATTCTGTAGGGAGTTTTGGACATTGGAGCATCTCCAGGAATTAAGTCGATACAAAAATATATATCCCTCTTTGGTGGTAATTGTGACAACTCCCAAAAAACATCGTCATATTCTTTCAAGACTGGATAATATTCAAGACTTGTCTCCTTATTCTTCATTGGCTCTTCCATATGCGATGCATATATCTGACACCATTTTCTGAAATTTGTTTCTAGTTGCAATGCTGAAATCTCTTACATAGATATAGGCCTTGGAATACCTTGCACTTTACTTGAATTCCCTTCTTCATTAATACATGTGAAAACCTTGTTATAAAAATATAAGACATCACAATGCTTTTCTAGCAAATCCATATCAATCAAGCAGTCCTAAGACCCAAACAATATGATGTTCAAATCTTCCTTATTGTTAATTCCATTCATGTTTATAGGGAATTCTTTAACAAGCTCATCAATTATTCTCTTGGTTCCAATAGTTAGCTGAACTAACCAAGACTTTTCGTGCTTAGATTTCTTCAATTTAAATATTTCAACTAGATTCAAATCTATATAGCTAGGACTAGCTCCATAATCAATCAAAATAGATATGGGTTGATTATTAATCTTACCTTCTACTTCAATCACGTGGAATTCTTAGTATTCTTGCATATTGTCCAAGGTTGCATAGATCCTTGGCATGCTTCTTCCCACGTCCTCTATTATCTCTTCTTGCTTGATGATATGCGTAGTCTTCATTTTATCTCCTCGGTGAGGACAATATTTATACACTTGATCTCCTTCACATCCCCAACACTTTATGGGCTACTGTATTGGCCTATTTCCCAAGGAATCTATCATTTTCTTAACACCTTGAGATGGATTCCCTTGTTTATGTGCTTGAGATCTATTCCTTATGAAAGGTGGCTTGAATCCTTTCTCCCTCTGATCCATATTTCATTTATTCTTGTTATTTGAGGCCTTTTGGAAAGTTGGAATTCCTTTGTTCTTCTCATACAAATACTTATCCTTTCTTATGGATTCTTCTAAATTCCTTGTCTCATCAAACTGAATTTTATCCTTGTAGAAGCATGGAAATCCACTAAAAAACCTATGAATTTTGACCTTCTCATCTTTGATGAAACTTGCATACCTGAGAAGTTACAAGAATTTCCTTTCATATTCATCCATGGTCATGTTCCCAAGTTTGAGTTCAAATAACTACTGCATCCTCTTGTCATAATATTTTTATGACAAGTACTGATGTTGGAAATATTTCTTGAACTGCTGTCAAGAAATTCTCTTCTCATCAAAGCGTTTAAATTGCTTCATATAATACCACCACATAGATTTCTTTCCTTGAAGGTGGTAGGTTTAACTGTTCTAAGACTTTTGCGATCATTGTTCTGTTCAGAGAGTTCTTTCGGATCCATCGCATAGGTTTTATGAAACATAAAACCTATGCGATGGATCCGAAAGAACTCTCTGAAAGGTGGTAGGTTGCAATTTTTCCTTCTAAATTTGATGAGTAATCATGCAACTATAAATATTTCCTCATTCATAGAAACCATGATTTTGCACCTTCTCCTTTCTTATTTTCTCAATCAAATGATGGTGGAATGATTTTATCCATCTCCCTTTGGAAGCTATCTGACCCATGTCTCCTCCTCTAGTTTTTTATAGGAGACATACTTTGGTTGATTTTCAAACTTGAACATGGATATTCTATTCTAGTCGAGTGCCTTGGGGAATGATGATATTGATACCTGCTAGTACTCCTTGACCATCTATATCCTCCATGATCATCCCTCCTATCATGAGATATATATACTTCCACTTGCCTTGTATTATATTCCTACTTTGTGCCTAGATCTTTATTGAATTGATTCTGTATTATATTCATGATTTGTAGTATTTCCTGCTGAGCTTTCATGATATTTTCATTATTATCCCTATAGCTCTGCACTTTTCTTTGTAATTTTCTCATATTTTTAGGCTTATTCATGCCTCTTCTTCCATTAGACTCTATCTCAACATTTCCCATGCTGACATGCATACCTATGATATCTTCTTCATAGTTGTAAGACCCTTGAAAATACTCTATATCTTTAGTTCTCATATAGGAACTAAAGTGTGATTTTTTGTACCTCCATTTCTGCAAGAATGTGTATGCAATAATTGTTGTTATAATTAAACATATAGAAAAATATATGGTCCCATCCAAAATTTGGAGATCTTACCCATGAATTTATTGGACCTGGAATTGAAGAGGAGAGCCCGGTCACCTGGTTTGAAGGCCTTCTTTCTAATGAGTTTATCATGCCACATGTCCCACTATTCCTAAACAATAACGGTATGTTGAATGACTTCCTATAATATTTCATCCAATTGATTCAACTCTATCACCCTCTTCTTATGAGCCTCTGTCAAATATAAACCTACTTGTACTATTGTTCTGAAAGTCCTTACTTGGAATTCAATGGGCAGGAGAACTTTCTTTCCATATACCAATTCATAGGGGGTGAGTCCCATAGTAATTCTCCATGTGGTCCTATAGGTCCATAGTGCCTCTGAAAGTTTATCTACTTAGTATTTATGATAAAATTGTATGATTTTGGTTAGAATGGCCTCTAGCACTTTTTGGTGGAATCTAATTGTTCGTTAGCCTATGGGTGTGTTATGGTAAATTCCCCTCTGCGGAAAGGTGAAACCACCCTTAGATCAATAATATTTCGTTGATTCAAGACAGAAGGAAAAACATGGTAACTAATTTCCCTTTACACCTATTTCAATGATCATAGTACGAGGAAAGAGGTGCATGACTCACCTTTTCACAATGGTTTTCCTCACTGATCTAGTCTTTGACTTTGTTTACCAAGCTCCTAGATGCAAGAAAACACTTGGAAGGAAAAAGAAAAATCTCCTTCTTCTACACGATATTGTTACATGACAATAGATATATATATGATGAATTTAACAACAATAGACATGCATGTAACAAGTGACAAAAGACATGAAGGGAATAAGTCAGTTATGTGTTAATCGAAAGAAATAATTAATCACTTACAATCAAAATTGATGTTGCAACAACTCCTCCAAAGCTCTCCTATCCAACCCTCTCTTGAATGCTTCAAGATCAAAAGTATGATGCTATCATTTCTCCCCTATTAATCTCTCACATAAGGAATTTAAATAATTTTCCATTTGAGAACTAAATCAACAATCCAAGGAGAATATCATTCACTAGATCCACTAAATTGGGATCTCTAATATTTTAAGGGAGAAAATATATCTCAAGGATTTTAGGGAGGAAATATCTCTCAAGGATTTTAGGGAGGAAATATCTCTTAAGATGCATCAAATCAGGATATTGGTTCAATAAAATATCTCAACAAACCATGAGACTCTCAACTTCTCCTTGATATTAGAAAACTAAATGTGATGTGAATTCTCACACTAAATAAATTTCCTTTTTTCAATCAAAATGAATAATACATGTGCACATAGTATTTTGACCTTCATATGATAAAGTTCTCTCACAACATTTCTTGGGATCATAAATAACACTCCCTCACTAAATTGTGACAAATATGTGTGTAAAAGATGCTCCCTAAAGTGTGAGATTAGAAGAGAAAATGATAGCTGAAACACTTTACAAATATGTGTGCAAAGGGAACTGGAATAAGAGAGTCTGGAGGAAGCTACAAGAAAACATAAAAAAATATATACATATCATCCTTGAGGTAGGCATACCCATTCTCAGAATAAAATATCTCAAAGCATGGTCACCGACCAATACATTGTGAATCCATGAAAGTACTGACAAAGGATATGGACACAAAAAATACAATGTGGATCCATACCTCCTGACTCGATCAATTCATAGCCATGAAAGAATACACAATGGAGCTATGATATGACAAAAACATAGCCACAAACCAATACATAATATGGGAAGCATGATGATGATACTATAATCTTCTAAGTACTCAAATAGTCCGAGGTATCCATCATAGTGTGGGTGCCTGAGGAGTTTCTAGGGTCTTCGTCTCGATCCCTAAATGGTACAAATCTATCCATGTGAATAGATGTCTTGATGTTGAACATGGTAAAAACCACTTGATGTATACCGTTAAAAAGTGTGAGGGAAATCACTAAAGATGACAATGACTCCCAAGGTACCCTAGTACATTCCAACAAATGTGAACAAATGATCTGAAGTTGAATATTTGTGGAATCATTCAATTAGAGGCGAATGATGTAAACATATTGTCGAAGGCAAGGAAACCTACCATTGAGGCATGCAAGTTCCAACATTCTAACTGGTTTCTAGGTATAATTATTGGATAATGTGTTGAAGTCGACATGAAAAGACTCATTGAAGAAGGGACATAATGTTTCCCTCATCATTGACATGAAACTGACACAAGAAAGTGATGTAATATGATATATCAAGTGAGTATGGAATGACACAAGGATGAAAGTTGGTAATACTAAAGACTAGTTGGCTTGAAGTGAAACTTCCCTTGAATATTGTGAGGTATGATAAATGACTTGGAAACATTGACTTGACTGAGACATAGACTAAAACATAGTGTGACGATCACTGGGTCAATCTTCGGGTGAGATGAGGGAGTATGAGGACTCATAGGATTGGTATGACTCAAATAAAAAAATATTACACAACTGTAAGATGAGATACAAATAGGTTCCATGTTCAAGGGTGACAATAAATGACTTCCATAAAGCTGACCATAAACTTGACCCACTTCCTTCAATTCCCCCCCCCCCC
>SNQJ01S0023726.1:95471-105847 GCA_010110895.2 Picea sitchensis | reverse complement strand
ACAAACTTGGGTCCATTACCCAAACCTAGGGTCTCCAACTTCTCATGGCCATAACTCTCTAACCGTGAGGAATTATGTGACGTTCCACATACCACCGGAAATGACATGACAAGCACTATTCATCTAGGATTTTTCCTTGACAAATTCACTTTCCTTCATCTCATTATTCCACAATTAAGCATGGGTTCTCTTACTCCACAAAGTGTCTTCCCGAGAGGGATTTCACCATAAGGGGACCACTTTGGAGTTCATCCATATTTACTTCTTATCAACCATGAAAAAACAATAATGAGTCATATTTACATCAAACAACATTGGGTCCATTACCTAAACCTTTGTGCTACAAGGCTTTCTTCAAGGGTTGACATCAATGATAACCAACCTTAATCAACAACTTTTCCCTGTTGTCTGTACAATTCAGTCATGCTTTTCAATGTCTCTACATCGCAATCGCTAGAAGCGGGATTGTTGTCATCACCTTGTATGTCTTTGGTCAGGCGTTTATGGATAAAAGAATCGTTAAAGCCAACTGCTAGTAAATGTTCTCAAAAAATCCCATTAGGGTCGAACCCTTTTAGCCTTTCAGCATATGTTAGGTTTAAGTTCTTGAAATTTCTTGCGAATTCATCAATCTTGTTGACATTTCTACACACAAAGTCCCCGAATTTCCAGGGCAGAGGAATGAACTGTTTTTTTTTCTTGTCATGTAAAAAATGCAACCAAGGGTTGTATTGCCTTGTTATTTCTATAACAAACATCTTGTCTGTGATGTGGCATGGATGAAAAGAAGGATTTTCCTTGGAGCCAAAGACCATTAGTAAGCTGTGATTTTGCTTTTGTTTAAGTGTCCCCTTCCTGTTCAAAAACTTAGTTTTCTGGTCAGACATCCGGGGAGCATCCTTCCCTAACAATAAATCTTTGAAAACTAAGACAAATTCATTAAAAACTTCACAAAAAGAATGGGAGGCCTTGTGCCTCCATAGGGCCTGGTACCAGAATGTTACTGGGTTGAATCCACAATTTATTTTATTGGAAAGAGATATCTTTGGAAATGGACAACAATGCACTATTACAAAAATCAAGTAGGATGACATATAAAATTTATTCGATTCTTTGAATCATGACAAATGGGAACAGATTTCAATGGAAATTAGCTTCCCCCAATCGAAAATGAATTGTTCCTTGACTTTGAAGTACAAAATATAAATAACTATACAGGATATGCTTGTCGTGGATTCTTGTCCTGTTATTCTTGTAAATATCCAAGAAATTTCCCATAATGGATTTCTAAAGGAACTTACCTGCAACTTTGTGGTATCTTCAGGAAGTGTTGTCAGGTCTTAGAGGAACTCAACTAACATGTCCAACCCATTATCATGTTTTTCTAGGAACTGCTTGCAGTCTTGTCCTCTCGAAGTCAATGTTGGCTCCGACAATTTCAACATCTTGCAGAAGACCTAAGGTGACAAAGAAACTAGAGAATGGTCGCGTAGTGGAATAATTATTTGGCTTGAAATATATTTTTCAGCGCACCAAGAAACCACCTTATTACAGTCAAAAACCTCAGGGATGCAGCCTGCACGAGTGATTCTAGATTCCAAATCACTTCGTTCTAGGTGGAACCAGATGAATAGTAAGACTATGCCCTGGACCACTAGAATTTTTGGTCCTGACATCCAAATATATTCATTGTATCTCCATAAAATAGTTGTTGACCTGCTGCCATAAGTTTACAAGAACATTTGTTTTCTCTAGACGATGATTGAAATGAAGAGTTGGAAGGAATAATATAATGTTGTGTAAATCTTGGTCCAATGCGTGTGAATCAGAGATCTCCTCGAGACTTTTGCTCATTAATGACAATTTTGACGATTGTTGCATGATGTGTTGTTAACATTAAAGACTAATAATTTCACACATAGAAGTGCAAACATGGAGGATAGGGAAATGAGTGATTAAGAATTGGAGATTTCTTGAACGGGCCAACGCGACGACCCGTGTTTGAGATGAACAATTGGAAGGGACAATATAAATATTCGCATATCTTGGTTTAATGTGTATTAATGGGAGATCTCCTCAAGTGTTTCACTCATTAATGACAATGTTGATGGTTCCTGCATGGTGAGTTGTTAGCATGAAAGCTTACTAATTTCATATTAAGAAATAAGTACGAAGGTCGTGGGGACGGGAAAGAGCAGTTAAGGAGTGTTTAATTATCAAAAGCAGTCTAACAGGCTTCAAAATAGGGTTTCAAGGTACAATTGTTGGAGATGAGGGCGCGAAGGTCAAATTGTATGTCTCAGAAGTTTTTTCAGTGCAATACTCATAACACCGAAGAGGATATGACAGGGAATTCCAGAGAGAAATTTGCATATTGCGGAAGTCCAGGTAATGTTTGCAGGACACAGAACAATGGAGGTGAAAATATGAGCCTGCCTATCTGAGAACCCACAATCGAAAGAGTGGCTCAAGTATGGAATAGAGAAACGGTTGGGCGGATTCGTTTTCGCTAATATATTGAAAATTGTAATATATATCGCATTGCGTGGCAAGATCATTTCTACATGTCTCTGGGTAGAAAAGAGAAAATAATAGAAGATAAATTAATTTAAATACGAGGATTCAAGATTTAATTAAATTTCATTGTCTCGTCGATGCTTTTGCTTTTTAATGGTAGTCTGCACGGTTGTTTCATGAACTATTAGCATTAAACCTTGGTCGGGCACAGTAAACAGTGCCTAATAATTGGAGATTTCATGAACCCGCCAACCTGAGGAACCACGAAAGAGATTCCATGAAATGGGCGAGTATGGAAAGCCTTCGAACGGGCTTTAGAATTAGGGTGACAATGGCTCCCCAGAAGACATGACTTCCCGAGGGTTAAATTGTATGTCTCAGAACTTGAATGCAAAATGTGTACCATAGAAGAGGGGATGATATGGGAGTTTGGCGGTCAATTTGTATACAGCAGACCCTTTCAGTCATTAATGACATGTTTAAGGTTCATGAAAAACAAAGTGCTAGCATTAAAGTTTGCCAATTTCATTTCCAAAGAGAAGTAGGAAGGTGGCGAGGACATGGAACAACAAGTAAGGAATGGCTAATTATCGAAATCGATTGGTGATGCTTAGAAATAGGGCTACAAGATACAACCAATAGAGGTGATGTCCCGAGGGTCAAATTGTATCTCTCAAGAGTGTTGACCGAAGAACGTGTAACATGGAAGAGGGAATGATGATGTATTCATGCGGACAAACTGTATATCACAGAACTTCGGGTACTGTTTGCTAGTCATGGAACATTGGAAACAAAATCCCGAGCCCACTAGTCTGAGAACCCGCAATCAAAAAAACGGAAGGGCGGACTTGATACACAATAAATGTACAATGTCATGGAGATACCACCAACTTGGGGCTAAGTATTGAAAGGAACGACGGACAAATGGGATCGCAATGGGGAATTCCAGCGGACAAATTGTATATCTTGGAAATATGAGCATTGTTTGCAAGTTGTGGAATATTCCAAACAAAATTTTGAGGTCATCAATCTGGGAACACTCAATCAAAAAAGTGTCCAAGTATGGAATAGGTAAACATTGGCCCAGACATGTTTTCGCTAATATATTGAAATTTGTAGTAGATTTTCCATTACCTGGTGTTAGTCCCTAAAGTTGCACTCGACTGGTAAGGGCAAGCTAGGGCATCATTGATTTTATTGCAAAGTATTTTTGAGGGTTTTATGATTTGGTTTCGGTTTAATGGCTGAAAACTGGGTCAACCTTACAACATGGCATGAAAATCAAGATTAAAACATTGCATATCCTATTGGCTGAATAATAGGTAGATACATAGATGGAGTAAACCAATTCAAGAAAAGAAAGTGAAATCTTCAATTTGTCAATTTCACAAAGTTTGGTTTCAATATATCATAAAGAAACAGGGGTATCATCTTGAAATCATTACTTGAAAATTATCTCTACAGCAAAATCTTCACTGTATAAATTAACATTCAAGAACCAAAAAGCATTGCAATTTGAATAATAAATTCAAGCATGAAAATGAAATAAAAGAGTAGAAAAGAGAAGGTCTAACCATCCATATGCCTTTGCTATTAAGTGTCAATTGAACATGCATGCCTTTACCAAAAATCTCCACAAAAAGTCTGTATAGATCTCCAAATTTTCGACCTCCATAAGGTATGTCTTCTATCTATTTAAAACAACTATGAAACTACCAGATCCTATTATCTAGGATAGCTTTAAATGACTAGAATCAAAGAGTATCCAGATCCTAAATTATATCACTCAAAAATGAGCTACTATTTCCAAAATAGTCCACAGCTCAACAGCTCAATATAACAAACATTCCCAGCAATACTCTACAAAATAGAGATTTTGTTCGACTCTGTAAAGTAACTCGATATCTTAGCATCTCCTTGATCAAAACGAGTATTATTTGCCAAATCTCCTGGAGCGCCTTTAAACAAAATTGTAACCAATCTTGATATTACCTTTAAGATAAAATCGAAGCAGAGGCTTTGGCATTTTTATGCTTGAGCTTTGTGGTTAACACAACATTGTGCCAGTAAAGTCTAAAATTGATTTCCCTGAGTCCCTTAAGCAGCGCCATTTGCTCCTTCTTCTTCTTTTTAAGACTTTGAATTCTTTCCTGCTGGCAAGCATTCCACTATTCTACTTGCATATTTTCTTTCTTTAACTGTTTTATGGTTTTCTGAAATTATTTAATATTTTCCTTATCAGTTCTTATCTCGACCCTGAATCCTGAACAATCTTCAGAGGGTGCAGTTTCATTCAGATTTAAACTAACACTGGGTTCTTTGGATTTAACCTGATATTTTGAAATCAATTCTAAGCTATGTTCTTCTTCAAAACTTGATGAATCCATAGCTCCAGGTACATCTGGTAAGTAATCTGAATCTTCCATGTAATCTTGTGTTTCTTCATGAAATTCACTGATGCCTTTAGGCATCTCTTTAGCCTTAGCTAATCTAGTTGAAGCTCTCGTTACAGGGCCTGCAGGTGGTGTAAGTTTTCCTTTTCCTTTGCTGACAGATTTCTTGGGAAAAGGAGTCCTCTTTGCTTTTTCCCTGGTGCTTGTTTCAACCTCCTTAGAATCATCATCTATGATTATGGTGTTTTATTCTTTAATGGTAGGATTTAACATTGCTTTTGAGTTCAGCCTATACTTATTAGTATCTCTAGTTGAATTTCTCCTAGGTTTTTGTGATACACACGCACCCTTTTTCCTTTGACTGCAACGGTCTTTTTGCTGGTGGATGGCATTTCAGTCTTGATTGCAGTTTGATCAATGGGATCATTTTCTGACTCTGTCTCTTCTTTGACATCTTCCTCAGGAAGCACCTCATGTTCGGGCTCCCATCTAGGTCTTTTACCCCTGCTCTTTTTAGTTACCTTGCTATCAGAAGATTCGTCTTTACAGGGTTTTCATCAGCAACATCTCGACCCTGTTTAACGGTTTTCTTCCCTCTGCCCTTTTTTGACTTATTTGATTTAAAAACAGGTTTCAAGGATTCCATGAGCCAATTTCGGGGCTTTTGTAGTTCATTTAGGGCAGACATAACTAGGGTTTTAATCAGGACTTGATGGAACAAACTTCCCTTGGCATTAGTGGAAATAGATTGTACCTTCTTGGACATTTTTGTCAAACTTTTAAGCAAGAAATAAGGAAGGTTTAAAGGGTAGTCACCGTTTAGATGCATCAATATTATGATATGATAGATATAGATCAAAGAAAGCCTCCCTTTGCAGGTGATGTATCTGTGAATCACCACGAGGGCAGTGTGCCATTCGGGTTGGACCCAGCTACGAGGAATTCCCCTTCTCCAATCTGGATTCTTCTTCTCTGGAAGGAGGAATTGATTCACAAACTCAGTGACCACATGTTCCTTCTTCCACCATCTTTCCCCTCAAACTATGAGCCTGCAAGCCTTGGCTATAGTCTGCTCTGTCACCAGCATCAACATTTTTCCTATTTCGACTTTATGACCATCGAAATTCAAAGTAAATTCCAAGGAAACCCATTCGTCATATCCTTGAAATGTAGTGAGGAACTCAAACCACCCAACGTATCTGAATCTTTGAGCCATTTGAGGGTAGGCTTCAACGAGTTCGGCACCTTCTGGTTTGATTATGGCCACTTGTCCGCTACGCTTTGGTGTCATTCAACTCAAATCTGCAACTAACGCCCTCGGGTTTCAAATTTCCTTCTTGCAATTGTTGATATGTCTGATGCTTTGAATGGATGCATGTATTTCTTCCTGCAGGGTTGAACTTAAAACAACTTGAATTGATCACATAATAATCATTAAATAACAGGGGATCTTGAAATGAACCTTGTGCGTGTGTATAGCGATTATGTTCCGAACATGCTGGATTTAGAGATGATTACCAAATTCTCGTGGGGACACACGAACTCTTAGCTCATGATATCATTATCATAACTAAATTGGGATAGCAGGCGCACGATATGGCATGATTATTTGGCGCTACAGGAATAGGCTTATTCCCGTAGCGCGTTTTGACAATTTAAAATTTGAAATTCCAACGACATCAAGGAGACACTTCTAGTTTAAACAATGTTTTTCATAACCAAAACTCAAACAAATCATCAAAAATTAATGCAAACCATGAAATATAAAAAATCTTAAAAAATGAAAATAGCTGAAAACAGAAAATGAGGGATGGGTAAGGAGGGTTTTAGGACAAGGGTTTCTTACTTAAACCAAGACAAAAGTAGAGACTAACACCTAGTACAGATGTCTAGTCCTCGAGACTTCTTATTAATGATGATCCTTATGGTTGTTGCATAATGGTGTTTTATTATTAAACATTTGGTGTTTCATATTTGGAAAGAAGTACGAGGATGTCCGAAACAGGAAACAATGACTAGGAATTGGAGATTTCGTGAACCCACTAACACGAGGATCCAAAATAGGTGACAAGGTCTCCCGAGAAGATGTGAGGCCCCGACGGTCAAATTGTATCACTTGGAACATTATAATGCATAATATGTAACACGGAAGAGGGGATGATGTCAAAATATGGTAGTCAATTTGTATATAGCAGAGGATCAGGTGCCAATTGTTTTGTACCAGTGTGTTCAGTTGTCACCAGTAAGAGCATAATTAATGTATATTAGGAAGGACAGGAAGTTAGTGGGGATGGAAGGCAACAACAGATACTTTGAAACATTTGTGAACCGTGGTAGAGTGACACTTGCAATTTGGAGGAGTCTATGGTGGAATTGTAGATCATGGAAGTTTTGAGTGCAAGATGTATATACTAGACTAAGAAGCAACAGAGTTCGAAAGCGCCAACCCGACAACCGTGGCCATAAAATTGGCTAAGTATGGAAAGGAACAACGGTTGGTTGGATTCGTCATGTGAAAATATTTATGGAGATGAAGATATGTCATCTCGCCAACAGTGGAACCCACGATCATAGAAAGGTGACTAAGTATACAACCAGAAAGCGATAATACACAGGAAGAAGAAAAGGTAAAAAGGTCTAAGGAGTCTGCAATGGAATTGTAGATCACAAAATTTTTGAGTGTAATATGTATATTACGGAACAAGAAGCAACAGAGTTCGAAAGCGCCAACCCAACAACTGCAGCCATAAAATTGGCTAAGTATGGAAAGAAAGAGTGGTCGGTCAGATTCATCATGTGAGGATATAGATGGAGATGAAGATATGTCACCTTGTCAACGCTGGAACCCACGAGCATATAAAGGCGACTAAGTATATAAATAGAAAGAGATAAAACACGAAAAGAAGAAAAGGGAAAAAAGGACTAAGTATCTCACAGAATAACATCTACTCTTCGTTTATTAATGCCAATATTTTCGAACCCCTGGTGAGTTCTCACTAGTAAAAGCATAAATTGCAGATCACATAAGTTCTTTGGGTGCAAGATGTATATGATGGAACAGGGAACATAAGTGTTGGATACCGCAAACCCGATACCTGGTGAAGAGAGAATTGGCTAAGTATTGAAAGGGACCACGATCGGTCGGGCTCATGGTGTGAATATATAGATAAAGAGCTGCCAATTTTTTAATCCAGGAGGTTGTGATCATATCGATGCGACTAAATATAGAACCACAAAGTGACAATAGAGGGGGAGAAAAGAGGAAAAAATAAAAGAGATTTTTTATATTTATTCAAATAGTATTCATATTAATATATATTAATAGGTTATTTTTGGTCCAAATGTAAATCATCTTCCAATTTGCAGGATCCTATTCGGTTCGCAAATTTCATTGAAATCCATAATAAATATAAAGGAAAAAAACGGAAGACGGTTGGGCTTGTGACGGGGCATTCCAGCAGACAAATTGTATATCGCGGAACTCTGGGCACTATTTTCAAGTTGTGGAAGATTTGAAACACAATTTTGAGGTTGTCCATCCAGAAACCCGTAATCGAAAACTTGTCCAAGTATGGAATAGGGAAACTTTGGCCCAGACATGTTTTTGCTAATATATTGAAATTTGTAATAGCTTTGCCATTACCTGGCAAGAGCTTCTTTATATGTTTCTGGACAAGTTCTGCAGGGATGGTTGGTACTCGAGACTTTTTCTTATTAATGATGATATTTACGGTTGTTGCATGATGGATTTTAGTATTAAACCTTTGGTGTTGCATATTTGGAAAGAAGCACGAGGATGGGCAGAACAAGAAACAATGACTAGGAGTTGTAGATTTCGTGAACCCACCAACGCAAGGATCCAAAATAGGGTGACAAGGTCTCCCCAGAAGACGTGAGGCCTCGACGGTCAAGTTTTATAGCTCGGACCATTTGAATGCATAACGTGTAACATAGAAGAGGGGACGATGTCAGAGTCTGGTATTCAATTTGTATATGGCAGATTTTTGGGTGCTAATTATTTTGTACCATTGTGTTCAGTTGTCACTAGTAAGAGCATAGTTAATGTATATTAGGAAGGACGCGAAGTTAGTGGGGATGGAAGGCAATGATAGATACTTTGAGACATTTGTGAACCCTCGTAAAGTCAGGCTTGCGAGTTCGAGGAGTCTGTGGTGGAATTGTAGATCATGGAATTTTTAAGTGCAAGATGTATATCACGGAAGAAACAACCGAGTTCGTAAGCATGTACAAATCCTTCATTCCATACTTAGCCACTTTTTGGATTGCGGTTTCTCGGGCTGGCGGGCTCAAAATTGGGACTCTATTGTTTCATGTACTACAAATAGCACCCAAAGTTCCGTGATATACAAATTGACAGACGAACTTGTGGGCTGGTTGGATCAACATTTCACTTCTGTTGTTCTGTGTCCTCCAAACAACACTTGAAGTTCTGCGATATACAAATTGACAGATGGAGTCCAGGGCTAGTGGGATCAAGATTGTGATTGTTTACAGATGGTGATCCCTATCAACTATCTAACATTATCTAAAAACATTATTTCCAAATACTAAATTATTAATATTAAATATTGATATTGTACAATTTAATTACATAAAATTATTGAAGGATGTTAAATCTCTTATTTTAAAAAAAATGAAGTAAACAAAACAGAGTTTTTTTAAATTCTATCACCGCAAGTATAACAATGATGAATTTGAATTTTAAGGGCCTCTTGTTGATATGATAGCTCCCTTGGACTTTGCACAGTATATATTTGTTTATTTCAAATTATTCTAGGAGATTAATTTTACCAAGCTCATTGATCAAGGAAAAGTGCTAAAATGATCCCAATTTGTAGGATGTTGTTCGGTTCACAAATTTCGTTGAAATCGAAAAAGTTTTGGGTGGAAGATGTATATAACGGAACAAGAAGTAGCAGAGCTCGAAAGCGCCATCCTCGCAACCGCAACCTTAAAATTGGCTAAGTATGGAAAGGAACAGTGGTCGGTCAGATTCGTGATGTGAGGATATAGATGGAGATGAAGATATGTTAACCTGCCAACCCTGGAACCCACGATCATAGAAAGACAACTAAGTATATAACCATAAATTGATAATAGACGGGAAGAAGAAAAGGGGAAAAGGGCTAAGTATCTCACAAAAGAAAATCTAATGTTCCTTTATTAATGCCAATATTTTTGAACCCTTGGTGAGTTCTCACTAGTAAAAGCATAAATTGTAGATCACGGAATTTCTTTGGCCACAAGATGTATATGATGGAATAGGGGACATAGGTGTTGGATACCGCAAACCCGAGACCCGATGGCCAGATAATTGGCTAATTTTTCGCCAAGAGAAATTTTTTATATTTATTCCAATAGTATTCATTTTAGTATATATTAATAGACTATTTTTGGTTTAAATGTAAGTCATCTTCCAATCTGCAGGATGTTGTTCGGTTCACA
>SNQJ01S0023726.1:53814-73448 GCA_010110895.2 Picea sitchensis | reverse complement strand
TTTTGCATACGATCTCCGTTTTAGGCGTGTGATAGCTCGTTGGAAAGGTATTGTCGAGGAGATTCATTTTGGGGGATAAATTATGCCTTCAACTATCATTGAAAACCTCGATCTCAAAAATCCTTCATTTAGGCCCTCAAAATGGCCCTGGAAGTTAAAACCTGCTAAAAATAGTAAATTGCCAAAATTGCCAGAAAACTGTTTTGAGCCAGTCGAAAAAGGTGGGTGGCCACCGATATCCACCTGGATCATTCCCCCTTAAAAAATTAATATTAAACAATTCACTTGAAATTTCACTTTTTGCACAAATAAAACCCTAATCTAGGAGGATGTCACCCCTTTAGGGGATGCTTTTCCACTTTGAGGAAGTCGTTGGTGTTGGAGAAGCATGGATAGGCCTCCAAAGGCCACATGTCAAGCATCTAATCACTCTCATCATGGTGAAGACCCTTCTCCTCCTCAAATATACATGTGTCAAAATAGTGGCACCTCACCACCATGCCTTAGCCCCAAAATCATGACAGCAAGCTCAAAAGTAGAACGTTTTTCCCCTCCTAGGAAAATTGTTTGGGAAGTAAAGGTTGGGATAGGATGTCCAAGTCATCATCAAGGCTATCCAAGTCTGATCTCTCTCATATTAAATGCAGGCCCCTGGAATTGAACCTGTGGTCTTGTAGTCCCATGGAAGCCCAAGCTACACTTGTTCTCCCAAAACTATCCACCAACTAGGTCCTGCAAAGACAAATGAGCACACCCTCCAAGGATATCAAGTCATAAAATTATGATAAGTGAATCCAATCAATAAATAATCCATCTAAGCATGTGCATCAAAGATCACTATATCAAACAATTAGCAACTCAAAGACACTATGCGACTTGTCAAGCTTAAATATGAGAGGGTTGATGAGGTGTCCTATTGGGTAGATCTTTCCCTAGGTCAAGGAGAGTTTCCAAGAAATCCCTCTCTAAGCCATGCAAGGTGGATGAAGTGGTTGGGGTCAAGACTCAATGGGCATAAGGCTCATGAAATACAAGGGGTTGTAGTGTGTCATTCATGGGTGCCTTTGTAGTGTGGTACCTTCGTTCGCAATGAACCTTTTCCAAGCCCATAAATTGCCTTTTATATTTCTTTCTTTATATTTTCTTTCATAATAGCATAAGGAGAGATTGAAGGTCACTGCCTTGGCATGGTGACCAGGTGATGGAAATGTCACCCGCACACACCTGATGGAAATTAGAAGGCTTTCTCGTGATGAGACCCTCTTTCTCTCAGTCATGCAACTAAGAGCCATTGCCCTGGTTTGGTGACCAGATGATCTCAATGTCATACCATTATATATTCATGGACATGATAAGTCGGCTCGTGATGAAACCTCATATCCTTCAACTAACCTTTCAAGCATTTATTTATTATATTGTGGGTCCCCTTTATTCAAATATAAGTGTTTCATTTATTTCTTGGGTGATCCCTAGGCGAAGCATATGGAAGGTTTATATGAGGCTTTTATATTTTACCCAATACCAACCCCTCTAGGCCTTTATCTTCTTCTTCCCATAGAATGAGGGACAACCCCTTCTTGGGTCAATATACCCTAAAATCCCAAGAGATAAGGAAATGGAGGGGAATAATGATGGAAAGTGGTAAGTATGGTCATGAGCGGTAAGATGGCTCATTAAGGGAGTTCCCACTAGCAAACCCATTCCCTAGGAAAACCACTTACTAGGGCACAATGTCAACCACCAAAGAAAAGCAGGGAAAAAGACATAATGTCCAAGCACATATCATGAAATCTAGAGTAATCTAAGATACAACATAATCAAATGGCTTAAATATTGAAAGGAAGCTCACCATAATATTGACTTGTACCTCATGGAGCAAGGCCCACTACGTTTCGGAAAATAGCTAGTGTGGCGGATGCCATCTGCAAACCTATGATGATCTGTGGTGGTGAGTGGGTTTTCCATCTGTGCAAATGGTATTGTTGGTCATGTAGTCTCTCGACACTCCATCTCTGCAACCTGAGGGCCTCGAGACATCATCTCCTTAATTATCCACAAAATGGGGATAACATTCTACATCATGATTAATGGATAATTAATTTTCCTTTAACATTGTTACATTAGCTCATTTATAATTAATTATAAAATATAATAGATGCCATTTTAAAATTGAAATTGTATCCAAGTTTTCTCATTAATTATAAATATAATTGATGTCATTTTAAAATTGAAAACGTAATTAAAACTTCTCATTAATTTTAAAGATAATTAATTTATATCACATTGATCAAAGGTTAAGAAAGAATCAATGTGAAATTTGCATTAATTGTTGTTCAAAGGTTAAGCAAGAATCAACCCGACATTTTCATTAATTGTTGTCCTATCTCCGTGAGCTTCTCAATTATGCCAACACTTGTCCTATTTCTTACTTTCTTCCTTACGTGTTGCATGTACTAAATATGCCATGTGAAGGACGTTGGTGAAGTGCTCCATGCAGAGCTACATCCATGATCTACATCATGAAAAACAAGCTTGATAGTTTGGGGTCTCCCTCTTTACTAGTAACAAAGAGGGATAGATTCCTCATATATTGTTACAAAGAGTGAGTGCATGCCAATTAATATTAATATTGTTGTCTTTTGGATCTTCAGACTTGGTTGGATTACCAACCGCTCATAAATTTTCAAAGTCCGAACCACAAGAAGTCCTCAAAACACTAAAGTTTTAGTCGTTGCTTGTCAAGTAGACTTGTTGTCCCATCGTTGAATCAATACCTATGAAGTTTGGACTACCATTAAGGAAGTTTTGTTCCTTCTTCTTCCATTCACCCAATCATGGCCTAGCAAGCCTTCACAAATGTTATCAGCTAAAGCATGCTATCATTTCTTCATTTAATGATTTTCTTCCTTTTTTATTTTCTCTATATGTGCTCAGGTAATAGGTCTTGTGCAGACTAGACCCAGACCTGCCCACTTTGATTTGTTCTCACGGTCCCTAAGAACATGTTATGCCATTGGATATACCTGAAGTAGGTATCAAGGTATGAAATATCGAGCCATGCTCTCAATCCTACTAATAAATATTAAAATCACATCCTAAAAGTTAACATGAGGTTACAAAGACTCTTGATAGTTTAGTACTAACTCACAATTGAAATTTACAAAGATGCTTATTCAATCAACCATGTCAAATAAAAAAAAAATGTATCACAATAAGAAAAATACGAGAAGCTTACTGCAATGTCCATCCTAAAGTGGATCTAGAGATTGTTGAGGCTACTCCTTGCCACATAACCTAAAATCATGGTATGGTTTATGCCTTTTGTTGGGAATCTATATTTTGTGTGATGTGGATTCACATGTGAATAAAAAACCTTAAAATAATGTTTGAGAAGATATTCCTTTTGCATGGCCTTCTTTTTGGATGGTGTGATGTTGCGACGAACACAAAATACTCAGGGTTTGCTCATTCTGTGTGCATCTTGTATTGTTTCCAAGTAAAAGCTCATATTCTCTCTAATTTCTACTTCTAAGAGATTGGGTCTTGGGGTTTTCTCATGGTTTGCATCTTGAATTGTTTCCAAGTAAGAGATTATCGTCCAAGAGATTGTGCCCACATTAATGGGGAAAGCAGGTTTAGAACAATGACAATCCCAAATTTAGGGAGAAAGAGAAGATACAATATGCAATCATTGCATTCATTTTAGACCAAAATAAAGGTCATCTGCCTTGATTCAAAATAAAATTGACCTTATGGTGGCTTGCCATCATAAATTTATTTGAGCTATAGCAATCCTACCATAAGTTCAAGTGGTTAAAGAATAATTGGTAAAGAAACATGCTCAACCAATTTAGGATCAACCACTGCTATTAGATCTACTTTTCATATGGTGGATCAACTGGCACTAGAACTAACTTTGCTACAAGTGGTGTATAATTGACTAATTCAAGATAAACAACTCGATCAATTGGTATGGAAGCTAGAACTGAAACAAATTTGTCTCATTTTATTTCACTGTTGTAACAAAAACAATGATTCATGCATCTACAAATAATATTTACTTTTTAAAGGAAAATAATATGAATCTATAGATACTTCTTAGAGAGAAAAATACAAATCTATAAATAATATGTCATGGATGAATATGAATGACCTCCATAAAGGTTTTTGGTTTAAACAACTATGTATGAGAAAATATATATATAATGGAATCCAATTTTTTTTTTTCATTTTCAAAAACTTGACTGACTTACTTACTTTAGTTATGTCGGCCCTTGCCCAGTATCAAAATTGCAACTTTAAGTTGGTGAATTCTGAAAAAGAACAACCCAGCCCAACCCAACACTATAAAGAGAATTTGAAGTCATATCCAAGATTTTTTGGGGGTGCTCAATGTCATGTAAGAACAGTTCACTTCACCTGGTCGGATGATTTCATGGTCTAAGATATGGAGAAAAAATTTTGAACAGTCCCAACACGTGCTATTTTTGAAGCCTCAAAAGAAAAAATGGCAGCCCGTGCTATTCGTGAAGCCTCACAAGAAAATATGGCCTATTAAAGCTCTTTCTCTATGCTAAATGGATCCTCTTGAGTTGTTGACTAAAGGTGTCGTCCTTGAGCATAGAACAAGCTGAGAAAGGAACTTTAAATATATTACAAGATGGCTTAATGTTTTTATTATATGTGATGTATTAGTTGTGCAATGATAGTGGTGGGGAGGCGATGATGAGGTAATAAGAAGGTGGGTGAGAAGGTGGCGAGGTGGTGAGTTGTGGGTAGGTGGGGCCTTATGAAACATGTCAGATCCGTGACTGTAGTAATGAATAATTGCCTCACCCTCGTGGAACAAACAAATTGGTGGTTGTGGCCATGACTAATTAATATTTTGATATTAATTAAGACAAGTTTTCAAATTCTACTTTACCTGTCCAATTCATAATTTTTTAGATTTTGTGTTTTTAAATAATTTCTTAATATCTAACAAAGACAAGAAAAAATTATCATACACAAGGGGCATTTAAGTTCCATCAATAATTCTCAAATCAAATTACAAAATTCAAAAAATTGTTTATAATTTTCAAAATAAGAAGAATAATACATGTTTTCTCAAATCTTTAGGATATGTTTAGCAAAATGAATGAAATAATTACAAGTCAAAGTAGTTTGATTCATAAAAAAAAAAATAGTCCTTGGCATGGCAAGGAATAATAAGATTTCAAAGTATTATAATAGGATTTTGATAATAATGATATATTCTTTGTTTTCAAAAAATTTATTTATTGTAGTTTTGATAATTTAATATGGTGGGGATATTAAGTGAGGTCCATAATATTTACAGAGGTAATAATATTGAGGACTTTACTCCAATACTTTGTACTTAAAATACACAATATTCAACCACTAGAATGAACCCACCACGTAATAAACATACTTGTCTAAAGATAGAAAAGTCTATTATAACTCAGTTGTCAACTAGTAGTGAGGATAGCCACCATTGGATGATATTCACAAATGCGAGTTGACTCATTGTCAATATTCAAGGAAAACCATGCCACCTAAAATAACCCATTGGATGTCCGTAAGGGGTCAAACTTTCAATCTTGCTAGATGCGTTTGGGTCTTGGGCCATTAACATGTCTTAACCAATTAGACATAGTTTTAGGCCTTATTCCAAGACCAAAAGGTGGTTTCATTCTAAATATTATTTACAAGAATGCTAGTGTCTTGTATAGTCATTGTTTAGGTTATAGTAATAGGATCATATACTTTCAAATAACATTTAACCTTAATTCCATACATAAAACTAAATACTTAGTCGAGTTGCAATTTAACTTCTTATTTAAGGAAAACTAATACACACACACACACACACATGCTTCCAAGACCCTTGAAATCTCATATCCAAGGATGCTTTATGGAAGTGCATAATATTTCATAAATACATGGTTCCTATGTCAATTATTGAGTGGATCCGATCACCACAAAAACATTAAAAAAATGCTTCCAATCAATGCAAAACATTAGTCTTAGCTTTTCCATTAATTGGTGCCAATATCTAGCATGGAAATTTGGTGATAGGACCTAGATCTAGCTTGGTGAGGATGCCATAATTAGCTGTGACAATAATTCTTTTTCACGAGAGGAGTCGGTCCTACATCTTGTGGTCATGGTTTGAGCACACTAAACCATATTGTAGATGAGGAAAGGACATATATATGGCACCAGGGGTGGTTGTCTGCTACAAATATTGGTTTAGAAGGAGATGCTACAAGTTATTGGTCCAATGTCATCTCTTCCTTGATCTGTGGCCATGTCTAATTAAGAGGTAAAAGCAATGAATTAATCTAGAACATAAATAAGGATGGTGGTCAATATACTACAAAATTAGGCTATGAGGTGGCATAGTGTCATGTGAAGTGGGGGAGGCACACTGGTGGGGGCTCAAGATCTGGAAACTTCAAACACCTAAAAAACAAAAATTCTGATGTGGTTAGCGTTGATGGACATAATTCCTACTTGGGTCTATCTACATAATAAAAACAAACAAGGACTAGGTATATGATACCTTTATATAAATGTAGATGAATTTGTATCTCACATTTTCACTAGATTCCCATACTCTCTTCAAATATGGAGTGATATTTTCCAATGGATTGGAATTACTAGTGTTTTGTGTTGTTCATTTATTGAGGAGGGATTAACAATTTGTTATAATAATTCTGAGCTTAAAAAATATCGTGCAGTACCATTCCTCACTCTGTGGAGTATATGGTTGGCACACAATTCCATCCTGAATAACAAAACATTACATAGCAAAAGGGGCGACTAAGAGGTCACATATCATTGACAAGATGGTTTGGGATGAGTTGATTCCTTGGGGATTCTTTGATGTCACTTGTCAGGGGGAAGACTCATAGTGCAACATAGGAGGAGTCTTACATCTAGGAGGGATATCAAATGGAATTCTATGCATGTGTGGTTAGTGGCACAAACAACAAAGTGGGACTTCCCGCTTTGAGAACCTTATTGAAGTTGGAACTAACAAAACACATTTTAAGACTTTATGTCTTTGGTGATTTATCCTCTTGTTGTAAATTTGATGAAGGGAGAATAGGTGATATGAGACATTTCCTTACAGACTTTATCTAATCATCTCAAGGTAATTTCCGAAGAATTCAACCATATAATCTACTCACACATTTTCCAACAACTTAACAGGGAGGCATAAGCACTATCAAACATTGGGTTGAATTGGCCAATGGGAAGCTTGAATATAAAATAATTCATAGTAGGAAACATCATTGAATATTACATGGATATGTGATAAAAAAATATCTCATGTGTTATTTGTTTATAGTTCTAAATTAGTTCCATTAAGGACATAGTTTTTGTTTTGATGTCTTAATTGTAATTGTAGCCATTGTTTTATAATTTTGTTTAGGAGAAGAATAATATGAGATCTCTTTTTGGATAACCGAAGATCCCTTGAGCCCTCCTTCTTAAATATACTTTCATTTCTACTTTGTAGGCAACAAAATCTTCCTTTCTTGTAAAGTGTAATAGCACATGGAGAATATACTTTTTTTTTTCTTTATATATATATATATATATATATCAGCTTCAGTGGGCCTAATGGTTAAGAATATGTGTTTCCTCTTAAGAGATCACAAGTTCAAATTCAGAGAGGTAGGGTATGTACACCTTCATAGACTTTAGAAATCAAATAGTTACGTGGAGAGGTGTCCCTTGTCCAGAAACAATGAATTCTTATACACCAATTTGATATAAATGAACACGTTATCGAAAAAACCTCAACTTTATACAAATCTAGTTTACCCTGGATACCATCCTCAAAATGAAGAAAAGTACTCGATAAATTTCCCTTAAAATTATTCCCTCTTTAAAATGATTCTCTCTTTAAAAGAAAAAATGAATTTAGAATCACAAATAGCAGAGGTTTATGTTATAATGCCTTCATACGAATTTACACAATGGATGAGGAAGGACGGTGGTTCGAATACTTTCTAAAATATACTACGATGTATCATTCTATTGTATTCAAATTTTAAAGGAGGTATAATGATTCTCAAACTTTAATGGTTAGACATTAACTTATTTGTGTAAATTATTGGATAGTTTTTTTAATGATAATTTATATTTATATTATTTTTAAAGATATATAATATATAATGTATAATGAAACAATTTGTTTTGTTTTTGTTCGTGGGAAAGTTAAAAGACATTTTATATTTTTATATTTTTTATTTTATATTTTTAATTTGATTTTTTTTTAGAATTTAATTTATATTTATAATTAAGTGTTACATGGCAGCGTAGTCTCTGTTAGGTTGGAATGAGAATAAATGCGATCGAATACAAACATATGGGTAGGAAGTTCAAGTACATGTGGTTTTCATGCAGAATATAGTATTACGAATTAGTTTTTTCCCGAAATTTATAAAAAAAAATTAAAATTTAAAAGGTTCTTGGACACAAAAAAATTAGCATTCTCGAAGTAGTTTTCTACATACGTTCATGGACAAAAACACCAAAAAATAGTTGGATCACTGGTTCTCAGGCTGTTGGGCTGAAATTTGGACTTCTGTTGTTCTGTGTGCTACAAATAGCACCCAACGTTCTGGGACATACAAATTGACAATCGGACTTGTGGACTATTTGAAATTTAAGGGCCTACGTCTGTTACATAGGTTCGTGGACAAAAGCATAAAAAAAACTAGCATTCCCGAATTAGTTGTCTTTAAAACAAGGGCTCCTAGACACAAGAAATTGAAATTTATCAAATTATAGGTTCGTGGACAGCATAAATTATACATACGACATATCTAATTTGATTAAGTAGATATACAGAGCATGCATGGAACCCTCATTTTGGGTTCTTGGGCTGGCGGGCTGAAAATTGAGGTTCTATTGTTTCGTGCCCTACAAATAGCACCGAGAGTTCCGCGATATACAAATTGACAATCGGTCTTGCAGACTATTTGAATTTTTGGATCGTGGGTTCTCGGGGTGGCGGGCTGAAAATTGGGCTTCTGTTGTTCCGTGCCCTACAAATAGCACCCAGACTTGCGGACTATTTGAAATTTAAGGGCCTACGTCTGCTACATAGGGTCGCAGACAAAAGCACAAAAAAACTAGCATTCTCGAATTAGTTTTCTTTAAAACAAGGGCACCTGGACACAAGAAATTGAAGTTTATGAAAGTATAGGTTCATGGACAGCATAAATTATACATACCAAATATGTAATTTGATTAAGTAGATATAGAGAGCATGCACAAAACCCTGATTCGGGGTTCTTGAGATGGCGGGCTGAAAATTGGGCTTCTGTTGTTCCGTGCCCTACAAATAGCACCGAGAGTTCCGCGATATACAAATTGACAATTGGATTTGCTGACTATTTGAATTTTTGGATTGCGGGTTCTCAGGATGGCGGGCTGAAAAATGGGCTTCTGTTGTTCCGTGCCCTACAAATAGCATGCAGAGTTTCGCGATATACAAATTGACAATTGGACTTGCGGACTACAAAATTGGGCTTCTGTTGTTCCATGCCCTACAAAAAGCACTGAGATTTCCGCGATATACAAATTGACAATCCACTTGCAGAGTATTTGAATTTTAGGGGGCTCATGTCCAAAACATTTGGCATTTCCGATTTAGTTTTCCTTACACACGCTGGTGGACAAAAAACACAAAAAAATAGTACTAACGTCCATTACATAAGCATTGGCGGGGTTAAAATTGCCCTACAAAAAGCACCGAGAGTTTCGTGATATAGAAATTGACAATCAGACTTGTAAACTATTTGAATTTTAAGGGGCTCGTGTCCAAAAAATTTGGCATTAAAAACACAAAAAAATAGTACTAATGTCCGTTACATAGGCTCGTGGAGAAAAGTATCAAAAAAATAACATTCCCGATTTAGTTTTCTTTAAAACAGGGGCTCCTGGGCCTTTGTTGTTCCATGGTTTACAAAGAGAACCCTGAGTTCCGTGATATACAAATTGACAAGCGAACTTGCGAACTATTTGAATTTTAAGGGCCTATGTGGCAAGCAGTATGAAAAACATGTGGTAAAGATGCAAGAAATGACATACTTTCTATATGTGTGAGTAGGAAAAAAGTAGTGAACACACGTTTATGACATTTATATAAAAAAATAATAAAACGTGTTACATATTCCTGGAAATTTAAAGAAACATATATATGTGTGTGTGTGTGTGTGTGTGAAATATGAAATCTCAAATTTGAGTGAGTGATTTATCTCATATTTAATTTTTAAAATGACCAGGCAGGAGAAAAACACAAAAGAATTAGCATTCCTGAATTAGTTTTCGTTAAAACAAGGGCTCCGAGACATAATCGAAATTGAAATTTATCAAATTATAGGTTCTTGGACAACATAAATTATACATATCAAATATGTAATTTTATAAAGTAGATATTTACTTTTAGACATACGAAATATGTACCTTTATAAAGTATGGGGATGAGATTTTCTAGAGCATGGACGGAGCCCCATACTTAGCCAATTTTTGGATCGCGGGTTCTCGGGTTGATGGGCTGAAAATTGGGCTTCTGTTGTTCCGTACCCTTCAAATAGAACCCAGAGTTCCACGATATACAAATTGACAATCGTATTTGCAGACTATTTGAATTTTAAGGGCCTACGCCTGTTACATAGGTTAGTGGACAAAAGCACCAAAAAACTAGCATTCCCGAATTAGTTTTCTTTAAAACAAGGGCTTCTGGACACAAGAAATTGAAATTGATCAAATTATACATACCAAATATGTAATTTGATTAACTAGATATATAGAGCATGCACAAAACCCTCATTCCATACTTAGCCAATTTTTGGATCGCGGGTTCTCGTGTTGGGGACCTGAAAATTGGGCTTTTGTTGTTCTGTTCCCTACAAAAAGCACCGAGAGTTCCATGATATACAAATTGACAATTGGACTTGCAAACTATTTACGTATGTTTTACATATGTTGGTGGACAAAAGCACAAAAAAATAGTACTAGTGTCTGTTACATAGGGTGGTGGACAAAAGTACCAAAAATAACATTCCTGAATTTGTTTTCTTTAGAGTTCCGCGATATACAAATTGACAATTGGATTTGTAGACTATTTGAATTTTAAGGGCCTACATCTGTTACATATGTTTGTGGACAAAAGCACAAAAAAACTAGCATTCCTGGATTAGTTTTCTTTAAAATAAGGGCTCTTGGACAGAAGAAATTGAAATTTATCAAATTATACATACCAAATATATAATTTGACTAACTAGATATATAGAGCATGCACGGAACCCTCATTCCATACTTAGCCAGTTTTTGGATCGCGGGTTCTCGGACTGGGGACCTGAAAATTGGGCTTCTATTGTTCCATGCCCTACAAAAAACACCGAGAGTTCCACGATATATAAATTGAAAATTGGACTTGTGGACTATTTGAATTTTAAGGGGCTTGTGTCAAAAAAATTTAGCAGTCGCGAATTAGTTTTCTTTACATATGTTTTACATATGTTGGTGGACAAAAGCACAAAGAAATAGTACTAATGTCTGTTACATAGGGTGGTGGACAAAAGGACCAAAAAAATAACATTCCCGAATTTGTTTTCTTTAAAACAGGGGCTCTTGGACACAAGAAATTGAAATTTATCAAATTCTAGGTTCCTCGACAACATAAATTATACATACCAAATATGTAATAATATAAAGTAGATATTTACTTTTATACATACAAAATATGTACTTTTATAAAGTATGGGGATGAGATTTTTGTGGGCCTTTGTTGTTCCATGGCCTACAAAGAGCCTCTTAAAGGGCCTCTATGGCAAGCAGTATGAAGGACAGGTGGTAAAGATGCAAGAAATGACATACTCTCTATATGTGTGAGTAGCAAAAAAGTAGTGAACACAATTTTATGAAATTTATATAAAATAATAATAAAACGTGTTACATATTCCTGGAAATTTAAATAAACATATATGTGTGTGTGTGTGTGTGTGTGTGTGTGTGAAATATGATATCTCAAATTTGAGTGATTCATTTATCTCATACTTAATTTTAAAAATGACCAAACAAGAGAAAATATGTATCAGAAAAAGAAAAAAGAAAAAAAGAATTGAAATAAAATAAACAGAATGTCTTCACATTCAACATAGTTGAAGATAAAAATCTAGGAACACATAAATATATAAGGAGACAAAAGAATAGTTTTATTTGGAATATATGAAAAAAAGAATTGATTGTTACATATTACTGGAAATGTAAATGTGTTTGTCATATAGATTGGGATTGGGGCTCCCACGGACCATAAGAGAAATATGTACAAGAAATAACACTGTGAAAAGTAATACCTGAAAAGTAGAAATGGCAAGATATCAGTTTTTTGCTATAGATTTGTATTAATAAAAGGTGGAATAACTGGATTGATAAAGAAAGGACTATCAATATACACTTACTTGCATGGTACATATAAGTAATGTTGGTATTTGCTTGCTGATGCATTTTTCTGTTGGTTTTTGTCGTCGACCTGCTTGAATAACTAGATTGATAAACAAAGGATTTATAGTGATGTTCCATATAAGTAATTTTTCTATTTGCTTGCTGATGCATTTCCCTATTGGATTTCATCGGTGACCCACTTCAAGTTATGTTCAATATAGCTTCTCAAGGGGGCGACGTTGATGTCATTTCGGATTTTAATGCTGAAAAGTTCATTTCCTAATTTGCTTAGGTCAATAGAAAGATTAGACAGAGCCTGATGAATGTCTCCATTCTATACCGAATACTGGACTAGCCAGTTGTCCACGTATTCTTCATGATATTCAAGAATCCTGTAAAAATTTTCTAAAGACAAGGCCTTAAAATTATCAACTTGTTTATCGAAAGCTTGCTTAGTTAACGCCAGGGAGTTGACGATTAAGATGGGGTCCTAGAATGTCCTTCTGGCTAACTCTATTTTGGTGAGCTTTGTGAATAATGTTTCTTTCTTTGATATTGCTTGCTCACATGATTGGATGATCAGATACAGGTTCTTCACCTTCTCTTTCCAGCATGCTTCTAATTGAGTGAGTCGTTTTTTGGACGAGAGATCACATTGTCTTATTCTCATGTTTGACATGTTGTTGACATGAAAGGAAAAAGGGATGACCGTGTGGACATAAAAAGTTTCTTCATTTTTTAAATCTGTCTGCAGAAGTTGGAGCAAGTTATGTGCCCTGCTTCCCAGGGAATCCATATTCTGTGATGTTTCCCAGACCTTAGTAATCAGTTCCATTCTTTTGTTGATATTTTTCTCCACATACCCTCTACAGGATGCGAGGAAGCTGGAGGACCCTTTTAGATTTTCTACAGGGGTGCAGGTAGTCGCAGTCATGGCTATTTCCAAATTACTGCCAAGCAATGGCATAGGAAACAAAGCTTCCTCTAATTCCTTAATCTGGTTCTTTAGTTTGGAATTCTTGGCCTTAATGAGTCCAACATAATCATGAAGAACATCTCTGGTTTCCATGTGAAGTTGAGATATTTTGGACACCTGTATATTGGCAAGGTCAAGTTCTGAACGATGTTTTCTTTTCTTATTTTTTACATCTCTTTTTTCAATCATTAATTTTTTTGATTCGCTTTAAAAAACAACACTCTGGAATATGAAGAATTCATCTTCATAAAAAAATTTGGTATCAACTATGTCCATTGGGTAGACATAGTGAGTTGAGTCTCTGGGTTAATCAACGTTGCAGAATATGCTATCCAGATCAACGTCAAGATCCATGTTTTCACTCTAACGTTCGGGTTGCTCTACTTGCCCTGCAATTATTTTCCCTTCTTCTGCATGGGAAGCTCGCGAGGAAGATGTTCACTGTATCTCTACAAAACTGTTGTGGAGCTGCTGACAGTAGTTTATGAAAATGTTGGTTTGCCCCAAACGCGGCTTGAAATGAAGAAATGCAGGGGAAAATATAACCCCCCGGAAATGTTGGTTCAATGCGTGCGAATGGAAAATCTCCGCATTAATGACAATATCTATGTGTGTTGTATGGTGACCTGTTAGAAGTAAAGCTTAATTATTGCATACTTAGAAGTGCGAAGGTGGCAGTTACGAAGAACAACATTTAAGGATTGGAGGTTTCGTGAAAGAACCAAGTTGATGACATGGGAATGACATTCCATGGTATTTGAAATTAAGACCGGGAAGGGATAACAAAAGCCTCTGCAAATATTGCATTAATGGAAGAACTTCTTGAGCCTTGCACGCATCAATGACAACTTAGATGGTGCCTGCAGGATGACCTGTTAGCATTAAAGATTTAGAAACAAGACACACACACACACACACACACATATATATAAACATTATTTCTTATTATGGACACATGCGAAGGTGACGGGGACGGGGAAGAGCAAGCAAGGAAGGAATGGAAAAGTCTGAAACTGCATGGTGAAACTAGTGAGTGTCCAATGGTGAAACTGCATGAGTTGGAATTGTTGACTGCAAAACATGTAAAACATGAGAGCACATGATGGTGCAGTTCAGCGGAGGGTTTGTATATTTGCAGAATTGCGAGAAAGTGGCTAAGTATGGAAATTGTGACTTTGTGTAGGCTTTCAGGGAGCATAGCTAAGGGAAGCATGTACAATATTTGGATCGCGGTTTCTCGGGTTGGTGTGCTCAAAAGTGGGCCTCTATTGCTCCGTGTCTTGCAAATAGTACCCAGACTTGCACGATATAGAAATTCAGAAGCGGACTTGCGGGATGAACATTGCACTTCTATTGTTCTGTGTCTTCCAAACAGTGTTCGGAGTTCCGCAATATACAAACTGACAGATGAACTGCAGGGCTGGCAGACCCATGATGACAATTGTTTACGGATGGTGATCCCTATCAACTATTTTCATATAACATAAAAAAATTATTAATTAAAATTTAGAGTATGAGAAATATGTTCATGTAACATAATACATTAAAATAATAATAAAACATTAATATTATATATATAGAGAGATAAAGTGTGGTGTGATAAAGAGTTAGAGGGAAAAAAATTAATATATTATAACTTGATGTAATCAACCATAATCTAGAAGATCAAAATTATCTCTCACGTGCTCCATAGTGAAATTGGGCATTGGTTAATTCCTAAAACACCATGGGATGAAAGAATATGCCACCTTTGTGACACTAAGAAGGTTGAAGATGGAAAACACTTTCTCTTAGATTGTCCAGCCTATACCCAGATTATATCTCAATTTCAAAATAATTTTCACACTACCAACCTTCCTAACCTTTTAACTCAACAAAACTATGGTGATCTTGGAAAGCTTATCTTAATTATTTTCGAGCACATAAACAAAATTCTAAAGATTTGCAAGTAATCCCTTATCCTCTTAAGGCCTGATAGACCAATTTGGTCTCAGTGGACATCATCATCATCATCATCATCATCATCTATGTATGTATGCATGTATTTATGTATATTAATGTTTTATTATTATTTTAATGCGTTATGTTACATGAACATCTCTCTCATACTGGGTTGTAGAACACCTTTCGATACAATTAAGTGAAAAGAGGGATCAAACATCTCGAGGTGCAAACCTTTTTTAGAGTGCAAAACTTGAGGAAAGGTTAAACATTTGCACCTAGAGAGATTTGATCCCTCTCGACGCTTGATAGATCTGGAGTTAAGATGAATCTACGCTGATTTAGAAAAAAATATTATTGCATCGAAATAATATTTGTATGGCCTAGTATGAGGGAGATGCATAATTCCTTCCATGCTTAACATAGAGTTGGTATGTCGCATTTAAAAAATATTAATAATGAAAAAAATGTTTTAATGTGGGCCATAAATAAAATATCTATCTCCATCTATCTATGAGGGTGATGAGGAATTCCCTCAATGCTTAACATGGAATTGAAACTTGGTATTAAAAAAAATTAATAACGAAAAAAATCTCAATGTCGGCTATAAATAAGATAATTCAATGTCCACTTCAAATAGAATATTTCAATATCAACTATTTATAATCCATAAAGTAATTGAAAGTTAAAAATTTCTTACACTTAAAACATTTCAATGTTGTGTTACTCATTATGAGGGAGATGTGCAATTCCCTTCATCCTCCACATGAAGTTCACACACACACACAAAAAAGTTAAGAATCAATGCAAATTCATTTTAACTTCAAATCTACACAAAAAGGGATCAAATCCCTTAAAGTAAAAACCTTTTTTTAATTGAAAAAAATTTAAAAAATATTTACTCCTCAAAAAAATTTGATCCCTTTCAATATGAAATAAATTTATGCTAATATTATTTTTTTTTCAATTCAAATCTCCTTTCTCTCTTCACACTATAATAATAATGAGTGATGTTAAATCTACAAAATTGATATTGATTTAAGCTTTATGTACAAGATGCTCATCTTAACACTTTTTATGTCACTTCATATACCAAAGTCCGAAATAACATTTTCGACTAAGGGAGAGAGGGTCCTTTTAGTAAATACTTTGTGAAAAAATATAATATAACATATTATAGTCTTAACAAATAGTTTTTTCAATTTTCTTTTGATGTGGCGTTGGTTAGCACCGGACATTATGTCAATTTGTTAATAAAAATGAACACATCATGTATGTTATGTCAATTTCACTCAATTTTTTTTTTCAAACTCATTTCACTTTATAGAGGAAAAGTTTGCCCAAAACACACCATTTATACTTAATTGTATAAACTCAATAATTACAATTCACAACTTCACTTTTGGGTTAAAACTTAATAGAAAAACATAATATACTATATTATGGTCCTAACAACTTTTTTGTCATTTTCTTTTGATAATGTGTTGGTTACCACTAGACATTATGTCAAGTTGTTAATAAAAATGACCACATAATCAGGTACGTTATGTTTTCATGTGACTTTCAATTTTTTTCAAACTAAAGAGGAAAAGTTTTTTTTATGTAATTTTTTTTTATGTAAATTTGTGTAAAAAGTATAAAATAACATTTTCAACTAAAATAAAGGTTTCTTTTGGGTTAAAACTTCGTAGAAAAACATAATATAATATAATATTACGGTCATAACAATTCTTTTTCGTTTTCTTTTGTTGATGCGTTGGTTACCACTAAACAATTGTTAMTAAAAATGACCACATCCTAATCATGTACGTTATGTTTTCATGTGACTTTCAATTTTTCAAACTCGAGAGGAAAAGTTTTCCYAAAACACAAAAGTGGKCCACATCGTGTATACTCAATTGMATAAACTCAATAATTACAATTCACACATGTAAACTCAATAATTACMATTCACAGATGTATGCATCATAACATCACTTTCTACTCTCAATATGGACTTTTGTGTTGGATGCTCTCCTTCCACCTCCAAAGGACTTCCATCATTCAATTTTGTTTTTTCAAAATCACTAATAACCATAACAMCAYATACATACTATTAGACATCGTGCTCATTGGCTTTGAAAGGATGAAATTCCACTCTATATTCACCTTCACCATACTATTTAAGAGAGGGTGGAGGCTTACACCATAGTCCCTAATCTATTTAAAACGAATTAATTCATTCTTCATCATTACAAACATAAGTTCTCTTTTGATCTTGAGTATTTGTACTTTATTTTTTATTTATTTTTAATGTAAAAGCTCAACCCATTTCACATTTCTATTGATATGGGTTGAGTTTTTACATGTGCTTATATTGTATTTATTATTATTATTATTATTATTATGTAAAAGGTCAATTCATCTCACATTTCTATTCACATGGGTTGAGTTTTTACACGTGTCTATATTATTTTGAATTATGTGTCTATATTGTTTTGAATTAAATCCTTTTGCATAATATGAAACATCGTGTTCCTTTTGCAAAGAACACTAATCATATCAAGATGGACTAATCTTTCATATTTCATAGACATTACTAAGAAAATTAATGCAACACACCGATAACTAAATTAACATGTTTCAATGTTAACAATTGACCTAATATAATTTTAAATTTTAAAAAGATTTGAAGAAATAATATAATTAACTTTAACATAAAATTGCATTTTACCATAAATTTATATCAAGTTACATATTAGTTTTTAGTGGCTTTGATCTTAGACGATACAACACAAAGGTCTTCTCAATAAAATGTCACAACTTGCTAGATCATTATGTCTCACTCTCATAGTGCTCACTCTCATAGTGCATCGTTCACAAATTCAAATCCTTTACTAATGTATTGAATTTTTGAACAACAATACAATAGGTTATACAAACCTCGTGCATTTACTTATCTTTTTTAAGGTATTCAACTTTCATGATAATGAAGAATCGTGCATAATTGTGTTAATAGACACTTTATAGTCTAGTGTGACATAAACATTGTTATGTATGTGGGTAACATTCATATGGCATGTTAGCTCCAAAATAATAACCATAACCAAAACACAAACATGTCAACCAATATAAACCAACATAGTTCTATCTTAAATCTAGATTTATCAAGCACCGAGAGAGATAAAACCCTTGAAGTGCAAACATTTCCTCAAGTTTTGCACTCTAATTGTTTTTTACAATCTTAAGGGATTTGATCCCTTTTAGTGCTTAATATATCTAGAGTTAAGATGAATCATGTATAGGTACTTTTATTATCATCATTTATAATTATTCATTAATTGTTGAGTTCTATGCTGATAAACATTTATGTTGGATTTTTGAAATACGGTGATCAAGTTTGACTTAGACAACAATTCTTGAAGTTATGTCATAAGTATTCCAATCATTTATTCCATGTCAATATAATGTGATTGACTTCCAACACTACTAAAAAAAAACATGGTTGTGGCATCTCATATACTTCCCAATCTAGTATATATATTTTAAATTGTTATGTTTTTTTAAAAACAAGTAGAAATAAACTAGTGATATATCATTTCTATTTGCATCCTTCTCTATTCCTTTTCCAACATCTATACATTCAATTTCAATTTTTTATATCTAGATACATCTCATTTCACATTATATAGATATAGATATATTTTTCATTTTATTAGTCTTGCCAAAGTAGGGTGTATAATTTTCTTAGTATATATATTTTAAATTGTTATGTTTTTTAAAAACAAGTAGAAATAAACTAGTGATATATCATTTCTATTTGCATCCTTCTCTATTCCTTTGGAATAGGTTGGAAGAGATAAAAGGGCTTCTCGAGTTGAGGGTTGCTGCAATAAGGATGTATGAGAACGTTATTGCTAAGTTTAAAAACACTGAGGGCTGGTCAAAAGAGATTAACTACAATATCGGAGTCAAACAATGTTGTCCCTTGTCCCCTACCCTTTTTGGCATATACATTGATAAGTTAGAAGAATGCTTGGAAAAAGCTAGTTGTGTCGGCCCTACTCTCACTGGTATAGTCATCAATCTTCTTCTTTATGCCGATGATCTCATTCTTATGGTAAGGAGTCCCCGTGATCTTGAAAACCATCTAAGAATCCTCAAGGAGTTTTGCTCCAATATGGGTATGACTGTTAATATTGATAAGACTAAGGTCATGATTATTAAATCCAATAAGATCCCTTATGATACCTTTGTATATGACAAC
>SNQJ01S0023726.1:23034-42327 GCA_010110895.2 Picea sitchensis | reverse complement strand
GCTCACTATTGCCTCGCGATTTCGGACTTTGTTAATTTCACATTCTCTCCTTTCAAATTTTCCAAAGTATGAATCCTCGAACTCCCATATATGATTCCACCTATCCCCCCTTGACGATGGATGGTCCCAACTATCTTTGTGACTTCGAGATTTCGTAAGTCCGCTCTCCTATGCACTTAAAGGAGTTAAAGTCCATGCACTTACCTTTGGATTCAACAACGATTGGTCCACGTTCTCATATTTAACACCTGATATATGTTCTCCTCCTCTGCATGCTCTTTCCTCCTGTCTAGAATATGATCCAACGGTCCAGATTATTCATAGTGCTTGATCTGACAGCCACTGTCGCTCCTCCTCCCGAGCTTACAATTTCTTCTGACTTCGAATATTTTCTAAGTATTCAAAGGCTTCAACCTTTGTTTCTCCTACAAGTCTGTCTCTTGGACCTCATCTACACTTCTGTAAGGCGTTATCCCTTATGAGCTTTCTCGCCTTCTTCCCCTTTGACTTCTCAAAGAGTCACTTAGACACTTAGTCAAATTTAGGATTTGTGCACTCCTTGCAACAGATTCTTATGCAAGTTTTGGGTTATTGTAGACAACTGTGCACACCTTGCAATAGTCACTTTGCACTCCTTGCAAAGGGAAAGTTTTCACTATCTCTTCTAAGATTCTAAGTCGAAATAGACTCTGTCAATGCACTCCTTGCAGACTGTGTGAACACCTTGCACGGCTCAGCGAAAAGAAAAATATTGAACCTTATACAAAAATTTCACAGTTTCATATATTCAACAATACAACTCATTCATTCATGAAACAAAATAACAGAATCATAAATAGAAATGACTAGATGCATTTGAATCAATTTTCCTTTGTTATATTCATTCCAAAAGAAAAAAAATGGCTACATCTATGATCAAACAACAACTAAAAATTCATATAACTCCTACTAACTCGCAACAGCCTCATTTGGGCGTACAAAACCTCTATTTATCTCAGAGGGTTCTTAGGGTTCCCCCCGACTACTCATCTACTAAAAAAACAAAACCCTAACTGTTATCTCAGTTCAGTTAAATTCAACACTCGGAGTGAAAACTCCCATATCACTCATGATCATTCAACTTCCAAGCATTTGATCTTCTTTCATTTTTTAATCAGCTCCAGAAAAATCACAGTAACCTCCAATGCTTAAAATTCCGAAATGATTCCAACGCGTTTAGTTGTCCTACCACGTGTGCTTGCTGACGATGCTCCTGCATCATACTCCCATGGATGAAAATTCATGGACTCCTGTCCACGAGTTCCTGCACCGACTTTCCATGTTTCTAGATATCAACTTCATTTTCCCAACTGGCATCTTCTATTGGGTGTCCCTTCCACTTGACCAGATATTCAAAATAGGTCTTCCTCCTGGTCTTTTTTCCAATCCTCTGATTAATGATCTTATCCACCTGTGGTTTTTCTGCTATAGTCATTTGTTTCTCCCACTGAATCTTCTCTTGATCTTCTGATCCCTCTATGTCGTCTTCTTTGTAAGGGTACATGTTTGAAATGTTAAATATAGGTGATATGCCCACATCATCTGGAAGCTCAATCTCATAGGCGTTTGCATCAAATTTCCTTAAGATCTTACATGGTCCTATCTTCTTCATCTTTAACTTGTTATATGTTCCCCTAGGGAACCTTTCTTTCCTGAGATGTGCCAGAACCTGATCTCCTACTTCAAATTGAAGATCTCGATGATGTTGATCAACTCCGCGCTTGTACTCTTGGTTAGACCTCTGCAACTATCCTCTGATCTGGCTATGGAGCTTCTGCATTTCTGCAGCAAAATCTTTTGCTCCAACGCTTCTGATCTCACTCTGTTCCAAGTCTCTCAAATCAGATACTCCCCTGGGTTGCATTCCATACAATATTTGGAATGGGATCCTTCAAGTGATCCTGTCTGATGAGTCATTGTATGCAAATTATGCTTGTGGCAGAATCTAATCCCACTTATTATGATGCTCAGTGACCAGACTCAATAAGTTTCCCAAAATTTTGTTTACAACCTCAGTCTGTCCATCTGTATGAGGGTGATAAGATGAGTTGAGGGACAAATATGTCCCCAAGTTATTCCACAATGTTCTCCATAAATGCACAACAAATTTAGTGTCTCTGTCTGAGACAATGCTCCTGGGTAGTCCATGAAGTCTCACAACTTACTTGAAAAACAAATTTGCAACATGTGTGGCATCACTAGTCTTATGGAATGGGCTAAAGTGTGCCACGTTTGAAAATCTATCCACCACCACAAATATGGAATCACATCCTCTTTGCGTTCTTGGCAATCCCAACAAAAAATCCATGCTTATTGCATCCTAAGGCCTCTCTGGTATTGGAAATGGTTGATACAATCCAACGTTATGTCTTTTACCCTTTGCATGTTGGCAGATTCGACATCTGTTCATAAATTTTATCATTTCTGTTCTCATACCTGGCCAATAGTATGAACTACTCAATTGTGCAAATGTTTTATCATGTCTGAAATGTCCAGCCAATCCTCCACTATGATTTTCCTTCAAAAGGTTATCCCTCATTGAGCATTTTGGTATGCACAATTGATTTCCCTTGAACAACAATCCCTCTTGAATCATATACTCTGTCCACTGGCTCATGTCTCTCAGCACATGATTTTCACATGCTTCATATGATTCCTTGAAATGTGGATCATCACAATAAATATCCTTCAGGTGTTCAAACCCCAAGGTCTTCACCTGAAACTCCTGCAGAATCAAACATCTCCTGCTTAATGCATCAACAACTTTGTTAGCATTCCCAACAATATGTTTTACGACAAAAGTAAAATTCGGCATAAACTCAACCCACTTTGCATGCCTTTGATTCTATTTTTCCTGTCTATTTATGAATTGTAAAGCTTAGTTGTCGCTATACAAGAAAAATTCATGTGGAACAAGGTAGTGCCTCCATTTATTTAGGGCTTGAATTATGGCATAAAACTTATTATCATATGTGAATTATTTTCTCTTAGTCTCATTCAAATTCTCACTAAAATAGGCAACATGCCTATTGTTTTGGCTCAAAACTGCTCCAATTGAAACTCCACTTGCATCACATCTCACTTGAAATGTCTTTCCAAACTTCGGTAAGACCAGAATTGGTCATTCTGTTATTTTCTCCTTCAGTATATTGAAGCTCCTCTTGACCTCCTCTATCCATTTAAAAGACTTGTGCCTCTTTTTCACTGTATCCAACATTGGTGCACAAATCCCACTGAAATCTCTGTTGAACTTCCTGTAGAAACTTGCTAATCCATGGAATCTTCTTACCTCAAACATACTCCTTCGTGATGGCCATTCTTTGATTTCTCTCACCTTCTCTGGATCCATCTTCAATTCATTTGAAGAGATCACAAAACCCAAGTAAATGAGCTCTGTCTTCATAAAAGAGGACTTCTTCAGATTTATCAACAACTTCTCCTGTTGTAGTCTCCTCATCACTAGTGTTAGGTGTCTCAAATTCTCCTCTTTAGTCCTACTAAAGACCAGTATATCATCTAGATATACAACCACATACTTGTCAATGAAATCTTTCAGTATTTCATTCATCAACCTCATAAAAGTACTCGGGGCATTTGTTAAGCCAAATGGCATAACAAGTCACTGATACAAACCTTCATTTTTCTTAAAGGTTGTCTTCCATTCATCATCTTCTCTCATTCTTATCTGGTGATATCGACTTTTCAAATTTATCTTAGAAAATAAATTTGCTCCACTTGAATAGTCCATTAAATCATCCATTCTTGGTAAAGGGAATCTATATCGGATGGTGATCTTGTTAATGGCCCTTGAGTCTGTACACATTCTCCATCCTCCATCCTTCTTTGGACTCAACACAATTGGCATTGTGCATGGACTCAAGCTCTCTCTAACCAAATCCTTGTCTAACAATTCCTAGACTTGGTTCCTTACCTCCTCATTCTCTCGAGGTGTCAGTCTGTATGCTGCTTTTTTTGGCAGACTTGCTCCTATAATCAAATCAATATGATCTCTGATACTTCTGATGGGTGGAAATGAGTTAGGAAGCTCATCCACCACTATGTCGGCAAAATTATCTAACAATTCCTGAATTTCTTCAGGTAAATCATCCATTGAAGTACTCGTAAGGATAACTATGGGTTTCCTCACCACAAAAAACTGCATCTCCTGTCCTTTCTTGACTTCTTTCAAGAGTTCCTTCCCACTCATGAGAAGTATGCTTGTGTTGGCTTCCTCTTTCACTTTCTTCTCTTATATTGGCAGCAACATGTGTGTCCTACCATTCTTCTCCAAGGTGTATGTATTCTTCCTCCCATCATGAATGGCATTCGTATCAAACTGCCATGGTATTCCCAACAAGATATGACATACATCCATGGGAATTACATCACATAGAATTTTATCTCTATATCCTCCTATATTAAATTCAACAAGGCATTATTTAGTAACCATTACCTGGTGTCCTTTCTGCAACCATGAGAGCTTGTATGGCTTCAAATGTGAAGTTGTTTCCAACTCCAATTTCTCCACCATCACCGTGGATACTAAGTTATAAGTGATCCCACTATCAATGATCACCTTGCATACTCTGTCTTTAGTCTTGCAAGCAATCCTGAATAGACTGTTCTTCTGCACTGGATTTTCAACTTCTACCTCTGGTTTTAAGAAAACCTTTCTCAACATCAAGGATGTTCCATCCTCTGCTCCTTCTACTTCAACATTCTCTTTTTGTTATTCCGAAATGTGAGCTTCACCTTCTCCTTCTTTCTTTTTCTCGGGGAATTTCCAAGACATGTACCTTGTCTTTCCACATGCATAGCACCTTACTTCTCCTCCTTTGCTTCTTTCTCTTCCTCTAGAAGAACTTCTTCCACCACCCCGTCTTCCCCAAAACTTCCTCCTCTTTCCAAGTGACTGTGCAGGTTCTCAGTCTCATCTTTGGATTTATGTGCCTTGTCATGGGAAACTCCCTTGCCTTTGTTCGGGGCTAGGCTTCTACCTCTGCCTCATTTTCTTTGTTTTTTGGCTAACTTTTCCTCTGCCTTTAGTGAAAACTGATAAGAATCTGCCACTGTCCTCACTGACATCATCTTGATCTCATCTTGGATTTCATACCTCAGACCATTTATATATCTGGCAACTTTTTATCCGTCTTTCTCTTTTTTTCCAGTTCTGATGTTCAGCTTGTAGAAATCCTATGTGTACTCTTTAACTGTCATACCCTTCTGTCTCAGGTTCTGTAGCTTCCTGAACAAATTGATATGATAATATTTGGGCATGAATTTAGCCTTTAGCTTGGCTACCATCCTGTCTCAATTATTTATCTTTTGTTTGAACTTGCTTCTCCTTTCAGCCTGTAGTTCATCCCACCATAGTGCTACATGTCCTTTTAGTCTGGTGACAACATGTCTAACCCTTTTCTCCTCATCGACATCTTCTTAGTCGGAATATTTTTCCATGGATCTTGTTGGCACAGGGGAAGACCTAGGGTTCAACGCTTCAATAATGCACCAACAAAACCCTAACTACCAACCCTTTCGGCAACACCTGCGAAGTAGATGAAGTCTCACCCGAGGTAGAGGCAGGGGTCGTTGCAAGACTCAGGTGTCTGCAACCTAGATGGGACACGAATAAGTGATTACAATACTCTAACAAATCACTTAGCAGTTACCATTCATCAGTATTTAACTAGTATTTACTTCGCAGATAAAAACCCTAATTACAAAGTAACACAATACTTAACCAGAACCACACATCTAAGCACTTAGCATAAAGAAATAGATCAGATCTGGCATTCATTCATATTACTGAGAACTAATCTATTATATCAGATACTTCTAACATTCATAAAGATAACAACACTAAGCATAAATCACATCAAAGGCACAAAGAAATAATCGAAATGCACAAAGCAACCTTAACACAGGATATACGTGGTTCACCCCCATCCTAGGGTTATGTCCGCCAACTCTTCTCTTCTTTATTATCTTCTTGTCAAGCTTCTTATAGGCACATAGAATCAAAATCCTACTTCGTAGAGGAAAGGAGATCTGCGCACACCTCACTAGATCCTCCTTCCCCAAGATAGGTTACAACACCAAGCCCTTACACAGTCTCTTACAGTTACTTGCAATTAGCCTTGCAAGTCTCACACAGTATGCACAAAGAAAGTACAACTATCAATTGCACTTATCACATTGGCCTTCGCTTTCCCTTAGCACTTAGCATCACACCCTTGCGATATTACTTACATCGCCTATATTTCTATTTATACATTACAAAATGGGCCTAAACACGGGTAAACCCATGGGCCAACATCCCATACCCGTTACATAAGCCCAAAACCCAAAAAATACCTAAAAAGGGGCTGACATCCCGCGATATCCACTTCGACTTGTGCTCCGCCTTTGATAGCCTGTCGAAGTCCTAAAATAGGTCAAACCTGACCAAGGATATCCAAAACTTGGTCAAGGGCCAACAAGCCCCCAACACTCACCTATGACTCATCTCGAGTCACTTTGCTTTGGTTAATTCTGCCTCAAAATCCTCGAGCTTGGCTTGATTTGCTTCGACCTGTTGTTGTGCCAAGGCATCCTACTCGACAAACTCCTGAAGAATTGCCTCGTTCATAGGTCCTTCCAATTATTGCTCAACAATAGTGAATACTTGTTCTAGTTCTGCTCCTCATCCTTCAATCTCTTTGAACAGTTAGCAAGCTACGTCCTGGGCCGAATGGAGCCTCTAAGTCACTTCCATGACTTTGCTCTATATGGTATGGACTTGTTTTTGGAAAGTGTGTTGTTCCTAGGATCGTTTCATTCTCTCAACTATTGACAAGAGCTTCAACTATACCTGAACTGTTGATGCTTCCTACTTGGCCTCATGGAGTTGTGACTCCAGTGTCTTTAGTTTGGGATCCTCAGTGAGTCGCTCATAAGTATGCGTGCTGCGATCACTTAGTTGTTTACATTCCATGGCGAAGGCCTTGATTCTCTCAACTGCGCTCTGAGCAGCTGCTTCTCTTTGATCCCGCACATCCTGCAGAGTGCTTGGCATTGTTTGTAGTTCTAGATCTATTATTCTTTGTTGAGGCTGCTAGATGGCTTCCGCAATCCTTGCCACTTGATGCTCTATTAGGTCTTCGGCCAGTTGTTCTAATCCCATCATAGAGAGAAGTGATTTGTTGACTACTTCTTTGATTCCAATCTACTTTGCGAGCAACTGTTCTTTCTCTTGATGTATTTGTCCTTTCTCATGTTCGAACTTTGCTTGGAGGGTAGCCTTCTCCTACTGCACAACCCTGCGTTTCTCTATCACCTCCTCTTGTGCCTGCTTCAGAGCCGACGTGGCCTGGTCTTTCTCTTCCTGTATGTGATGAAGGTGAGCTTTAGTGGCGTCAACTATTCTATAGAGTTGGGCAGGCTCATCTCCCAACTCTGTTTCATCTTATGGCAGGGGCGCGGTGGACGTTGTGCGGCTAGATTGAAGGGCTTGTTGGAAACCCCTTAGCTCATTCTCAATTCTATCATACATGGCCTCTTGTTTTTCTTTGGTTCTCTAAAAAATATCTTCCGAGGCATCTGACACAACTGTTGAAGTCATCGACCATGAGCATAGTCTGTAGCTTCTGCTTACTAGCTTTGGATTTCTTCCGCGATGTAGGTTTCTTGGGGGAAACCTTTCTTTTCTTCAGTGGATCTGCATCATCAGGGGGATTTCTGTGGAGGTGTTAATTCACCTTGCTTTTGCTTATCTTTTTCCCCTTCTTTCTCTTCTTTGTCCACTTCATCACCACCTCCTCCGCCAGGTGAGTCTGAAGTAGTTTCTTCTGAGATGTTGTCCAGCTACTGTACCTCTTCTTTATTTTTCTTCCTACTACTACTGGGTGCATCATACTCTTCGCGGGTAACCAACGGGTTTCCAATGAGTTCTAGGTCAGAGAGTTCTGCCTGGTCAATTGGTATAAGGTACTTTGTGGGCCATTCCTTAGTGATCTCCTCTAGATCTTCCTCGGTGATCTTATAGTAAGACTGCAACTCTTCTTTACTCTCGTTTGCGCACACGGTGATATATATAAAATACCTATCTGGGCGAAACTTCATCAGGGGCCTGAACCTGTGCAGAGTATTTGGTGTCATACGAGGAAACGACTCAATAGCCCATTTCAACTAAAGGTAGTAGGTATGGAATACTACGTTTGACTGCCACTTTTTTCCCATATCACTCGAATACCAGAGCGTGGTAAACTTCACAGCAAGTGGCTCAAATGGCTCAATGTTAGGGAAGTTCGCACCTTCCGACATCTCCCAAGCTGTAAATGCGATGAGGATCAGGAGCTAGCTAAAGTGGAACTCATAGCCATGATCCCGAGCTTCGCATAAATCCACTTCTAGATGGTTGACTAAGTAACTAGCCCAATTCATCTGTAATCCCTCCACGCACTTTCCCACGAGGTCAATGACAAACCCCGTGACCTGCATAGGTCTGTTATTCCTTACTATCTTACCAACAATTAAATGGAAAGCAAGGCGCACTACGCCATTCTGAATGGAGGCTACCTTGTAGCTTCACACTCCCTTCTCTACATCATCATAAGTATCTTTAATCCTCTATGCCAAGGCATGATCTGCAACCTTCCCTAGTTAAAAGTCTCGTGGGTCGAGTCCCTGCATACCTAGGCTGATGATATTATGGATCAACGCTAGATCAACGGTGATGTGCCTATCTAGCCATAAGTAACCACTGTGGAAGCATGACAATAGGAGTTTAATGGATGCGTTAACCTCCCGGTGCCTTCCAAAATGTGGGATTTTCATTACGTTCAGGATAATGAACTCTGCGATGTTCATGGTCCATGGTTGGGAAATGATTTTCGATTTCTTTCCCTTCGTCTTGGTCAAGTACTTGTGAGGCGCGAGCATGCCAAAGGTCTTTCCGTCTCCTAGATTATAGTCACTGATCTTCAGAGTTGGAATTCTCTACAATTGCGGTCTGACTGCGCGTATCCCCTTCGGGAGGTACGCCGTGATAACTGTGTAGTCAAAATCCCTCAGGACACTATCACAACTCACCACACCATCCAGAGGTGGGATGTAGTCGGGAAAGATGGATGGGATTAACTTCATGTTTTCTAGGTCATCTTTATACTTAGTCCTTTTCTCTTCTGCAGCTCGGGATGGTCTGGATCTGCGAGTAGTCGACGGGGAGGCTTGCACTCCTCTCATCGATAAGGCTTGAACTCCTGCGGACATCACTGTCTCTGCCATTAGATTGATTAAAATTTCTTCGAATGAATTTTCCATAGCGCTGAGCTCGTCCGACATGCACGCCCGAGATCAGATATCTTAGGCTGATGAACAATTTATCAATGCAATAGAATGGATGGCAAGGTCTCAATAAGAACAACACTATAACAATGAGTTCTCTAGTTGGCTCGGATACAATTCGCGAAAGTGTGCTTGATGCAAAAGTCGACGGGATAAGTACACAATCATGTAACGGATCCTTCCAATGGACAAGAAGCCTTCATCAATTCAGTTTTTCCTGTTACGGCACGGTCCCAACAGTCTGATGGTGAGATTTATGATCATAACTGTTGTTCTAACCATTCGGGAACACCAATCTAATAGTTATAATGCCTCAAATGGTCATATCACTCTGCCATGGCAAAGTGCCAATCTGAGCTTCTCTAATATTCCGACGAAGTTCGAAGTCTGGAGACCTTCCTTCTACGAAGTCTTCTCTGGAACTTCCTGTAATTTCTCCATGTTTGCTTTCTTCTTGCTGAGCTTTCTAGCCTTCTTCCTTGTGATCTGCATTACTAGGTTCCTCTTCCCATTCTGATTCTTATCTTCTCTTGGAATAATAACTTTGTGATGGTGATGGTATTTACTAGGGTTCAAGGGCAATAATTCTTCTCTGTCTGGGGTAGGCACTCTACTCTCTTGTACAGACAGGTGTTTCAAGTCTTCTTGTGTTCTTTCGACTTTGACATCCATATTTCTGGTCCTCAGTAGCTTCGTCTAGTTTTTTTGTTCTTCCAGTAAGTATGCTATTCTTTTAGCCATGAAGTCTCTTAGTTCTTTATTTTTCTGTTCTAGAGCTTCTTCTTCTTTTCTCCAGATCTGATCTTTCTAAATCCAGGGTTTTTCGAGCAATAAAGAAAATGGGGCGTTGTTCTCAACAAATTCAATAACCTCAAATTCTTCCTCTGTCAAAGTTCCATGAGCACTCATAGATATTTGGGTAAGTCTTCCACATAGGGTTATTAGCTTTCCTCTAAATAATCCTATTCCTTCCAATGAAGGAACCATAACAGGCCTTCCCAAAATTTCCCAAGTACTTTCTGTCATGACATTCACCCATGTTTCCTCATCCAGAACATAGTCTATGTCAAACTCTCCTATTCTTGCTTCTATGCATTCTTTGTCTTTTAAGATCTTTGATAGATTGATGTCTCTATGATCATTCAGGGTTTATTTTATTTCTGACAATACAATATCTGATCCTTTCTGGGGTTCTGCCATAGTCTTAATTTCTGAGTCTTTCTTATGCTTATCTTGTTCCATATTCATTCTTTCAAGTTTAGCAATCATTATAGGGCAATCCAGAACTTCATGGTCCATAGTTTTAAAACAAAGACAACTAGGTCGTCTATTAGGGAAATCCTTAGAAAGATGGCCTGGTCTTCTACAACTGTAACAAAGGGTTAATCCTCTCTTTCTCTTAATTGATCCCCAACCTTTCTTGTACTGCACACTAGGATCATAGTAACTAACTTGCAAAAAAATCTTCCTAGGATCCTGCATCCATTTGTTAGTCCAAACATTCTTTCTATGCATAGGAATAACACATCTTTCATTATTTCTATTAGATCTACTCATATCAAACCTTCTTTCTTCTATTTGTGCCCTATTTTTCAGACTAGGACAAAATTTATCAAACATACCTAGATCCATACTATCGAAGAAAAAAATTCCACTTATCTTACCTTTAACATAGCAGAAAGCTTTAAGATATTCCTCTTTTCTTCAGATTTGCCTCCTTTCTTAGCACATAACTTCACATTCAAGTAGAATACTGCGAACTAAAGCAACAGATCCATGCACATAGATTTCTTTCTTTTCCTCAGTTCCCAACAATCATAGTTTCAGGTCCCAACAACGAAACCATTTGTTGGCACAGGGGCAGACCCAGGGTTCAACGCTTCAACAATGCACCAACAAAACCCTAACTATTGACCTTACAGCAACACTTGTGAAGCAGATGAAGTCTCACCCGAGGTAGAGGCAGAGGTGGTTTCAAGACTCAGGTGTCTGCAACCTAGCTGGGACAAAGATCTGTGATTACAATACTCTAACAAAGCACTTAGCAGTTACCATTAATCAGTATTTAACCAGTATTTACTTCGCAGATAGAAACCCTAATTATAAAGCAACCCAATAATTAACCAAAACCAGACATCTAATCACTTAGCATAAAGAAATAGATCAAATCTAGCATTCATTCATATTACTGAACACTAAGCTATTATATCGGATGCTTCTAACATTCATAAAGATAACAACACTAAGCATAAATCACATCAAAGGCACAAAAAAATAATCCAAATGCACAAAGCAACCATAACACAGGATATATATGGTTCACCCCTAGCCTGGGGCTACGTCCACCAACTCTTCTCTTCTTTATTATCTTCTTGTAAAGCTTCTTACAGGCACATAACATCAAAATCCTACTCTACAGAGGATAGGATATCTGCGTGCACCTCGCTAGATCCTCATTCCTCGAGCTAGGTTACAACACCAAGCCCTTACACAATCTCTTATAGTTAATTTCACTTATCCTTGCAAGTCTCACACTGTGTGCACAAAGGAAGTACACCTATCACGTGCACTTAGCACATTGGCCTTCACTTTCCCTTAGCACTTAGAATCACACCTTTGCGCTCTTACTTACATCGCCTAGCTTTCTATTTATACATTACAAAATGGGTCTAAACATGGGTAAACCCATGGGCCAACATCCCATACCCGTTACATAAACCCAAACCCCAAAAATGCCCTAAAAAGAGGATGAGATCCCATCATCTCCACTTCGACTTGTGCTTCGCCTTCAACAGCCTGTCAAAGTCCTAAAATAGGTCAAACCTGACCAAGGATATCGAAAACTTGGTCAAGGGCCAACATATATTATCCAATCCATCAGCTCTTCAACATCCAAATTGCCTTCATACATTGGGAACTCTATCTTGGCTCTAGCTCCCAATCTAAGAACTGCTCTCAACAAGCGTTCTTCGACAACATTTTCCCCTGCAACTTCTTCGACTTCTACTTCTTCACTTTCTGCATCGCTAATGTCTCTAGCATCAGGTGCCCTTCTCTGTGTTGCCTCCATCGCCTCTAATCTTGCACAAATCTCTCACATTTTTGTTTTTACAACACGATAGGCTAAAGGTGGCTCGACTTGTCTCCTTGGTGGCATTGTGATGACTATCTCTCACACACATAGTACGCCTTCGAGCTCCTTTGCCTGTTGTCTACAAGAAAAATTTATTCTCTGATACCACTTGATGTAGTGCCCCCACCTCAACGGGGTCTGTCGACCTCCCGATCAATGGATCTTAAAATTTATATGAGCTGGAGTAGCTCTTCAAATCCCTACCAGAACCTTCACGACATGAATCCACAGGTCCTTGCGAAACTTCACCTGTGTGATCTAGCACCGGGCGTAATATTTCCTCATGCGATCACCAGATGTGACCAAGCGGTGATCTAACAGGCGCTTCATGACTTCAGGGTTCGGGTGTTTCGATATGAGTCACTCCTGACTCTCTTGATTGTAAAATATGAAATGAGATCCCAGCGAGCGCTATCTCCTCCCCTTGATTTCCATTTACGTGACCTCTAGCTAGAAACTGGGGCTCAACCTCTGAGCACTTCAGGACTTTTTGTTTTGCGAAGTTGGGGGATATCTCACCTCCTTTCTCCCGATTTTGGATTCCTGAAATCCACTCATGTCAGATCAACGGTCCACAACCCTCCACGATCCAATGGTCCAGATCTCTTCTTCGCGTTTCATGAAGTTGGGAGATAATTCACCTCCTTTCTCCCAATTTTTGATTCCTGAAATCTGCCCACGATAGATCAATGGTCCATGATTCTCTGTGATACAATGACTATGATCAATTTCGTGAACTTGGAATTTGCGAGTTCCTACAACTCTTACCTCTAACTTCCCAATTGTGAATCAACGAAATGTTGATCTTTCGCCACGTGTCCTGCCTCAATGGATGGTCACGATTGCCTCACGGTTTCGGACTTCACGAATTTTACACTCTCTCCTTTCAGATTTTTTGAAGTCCGAATCCTCAAACTCCTGGATCTGCTTCCACCTATCCCCCCTTGATGATGGACGGTCCCAACTGTCTTCGAGACTTTGGGACTTCATGACTCCGCTCTCCTGTGCACTTAAAGGAGTTAAAATCCATGCAATTACCTCTGGATCCAACGACGGTAGGTCCATGCGCTCAGATCTAACGCCTGAGATCTATTCTCCTCCTTTGCGTGCTCGTTCATCCTGTCTAGACTCTAATACAACCGTCCAGACTATTCACAGTGCTCGATCCGATGGCCACTGTAGCTCCTCCTCCCGAGCTTATGATTTTTTCTGACTTAGAATATTTTATAAGTATTCAAAGGCTTCGACGTTTGTTCCTCCTATGAGTCTGTCTCTTGGACATCTTCTGCACTTCTGGAAGGCATTATGCCTTCTGAGATTTCTCTCCTTCCGACCCTTTGACTTATCAAAGAGTCACTTTGACACTTAGTTGAATTTTGGATTTGTGCACTCCTTGCAACAGATTCTTGTGCAAGTTTTGGGTTCTTACGGATGACTGTGCACACCTTGCAGCAGTCACTTTGCACTCCTTGCAAAGGGAAAGTTCACACTATCTCTTCTGATCTTCTGAGTCAAAATAGACTCTGTCAACACACTCCTTATCGACTGTGTGCACACCTTGCACGACTTAGCGAAAAGAAAACAATTGAACCTTATACAAACATTTCACAATTTCATATTTTCAACAATACAACTCATTCATTCATGAAACAAAATAACAAAATTGTAAATAGAAACGACCACATGAATTTGAATCAATTTTCCTCTATTATATTCATTCCAAAAGAAAAAAAATGGCTACAACTATGATCAAACAACAACTAAAAATTTAGAGAACTCCTAGTAACTCGCAACAACCTCATTTGGGTGTGCAAAACCTCTATTTATCTGAGAGGGTTCTTAGGGTCCCCCCCGACTACTGATCTACTCGAAAACAAAACCCTAAATGCTATCTCAATTCAGTTACATTCAATACTTAGAGTGGAAATTCCCATATCACTCGTGATCATTCAGCTTCCAAGTGTTTGATCTTCTTCCATTTTTCAATCAGCTCCAGAAAACTCGCAGTAACCTCCAATGCTTAAGATTCTGAAATGATTCCTATGCATTGAGTTTTCCTACCACCCGTGCTCACTGACGATGCTCTTGCATCGTGTCCTTTAGTTTTTTTCCAAAGACAGGAGTCTAGGGTTGGATGGGTGGACGACAGAATTCTTTTTATCCTTCTTTGACCTGGTTGGGGACGATCTTCTTAAGGCGGTGGAGGAATCAAGGAGAAGTGGAGCTTTAAATAGGTCCCTAAACTCGACCTTCCTTTTTCTCATTCCAAAAGCAAACAAGCCCTCCACTTTTGGTGAATTCAAGCCTATAGCCCTTTATAATCTGATTTATAAAATTATTTCAAAACTCATAGCAACTAGGATTAAACCGATCCATTCCCGGTTTCTTTTAGGGGATTAACTGGGATTCTTAAAAGGAAGAAATATACTAGATGTGATAGAAACTGCTCAATAATGTCTCCACAATATCAAGGTAAAAACATTGAAGGCCATCATACTAAAGCTTGAATTGCAGAAGGATTATGACTATGTAAATTGATATTTTCTTCTCATGATCCTCCTCCAATCGAGCTTTGGACTTATGATAACAAATTGGATTATGAGTTGTGTCAATTCAAATTCCTTTGCAGTCTTGAATAATAGAGGGAATACAACTTTCTTCCAGAGTGGGAGAGGGTTAAGACAAGGTTGTCCCTTATCCCCATTTCTCTTAATTTTAGTGATGGAAGGACTTAGTATTCTCCTCAAGAAGGAACAGTCTGAACGTAAACTTTTAGGGGTCAAGGTATCAAGATTGATTAAGATTATTAATATTTTTTTGTGGATGATGTTCTGATAATGACCAGTTCTTCTATTCAAGAATTGAAGGTGATTGATTCCATTCTATATTCCTTATGTTGTGCCTTGATCCTGATCATAAACCCACACAAGTCTACATTACACGTTTCATGAGTCCAGCGGGAGGTAGTCTAGTATAAGGCAATCTTCCCCTACAAAGTTGCATATTTATCTGCAGGTTTTAGGTATCTCTGCTTTTATCTTAATCCTGCAAATTACAGGGTTGAAGACTGGCATTGGATTATAAAAAGGTTTGAGAAAAGGATCAGTCTTTGGTGTCATCAGTGGCTCTATTTAGGAGGGAGAGGAGATTTGTTCTTCTAAAGTCAGTTCTCGAGAGTTTGCCAGTTTATTAGTTGGAAGTGGCCATTATTCCTACTTCTATTCTTAATAGGATCAAGCAGTTGATGTAAAATTTCTTGTGGTCTAGTAGTGGGGAAAGGGAGCACCTACATCTTTGCAAGTGGGAGAAAATTTCAAAACCTAATTCCTTTGGAGGTTGGGGAGTCAGGAACATACATTTATTTAGCAAAGTGCTGGCGGAAAATACCTTGTGGAATTGTTTGATGAAGGAAGGGATTTGGCATAATGTTATAAAGGAAAAATATCTTCCTTTTATTTCAGTGGTAACTTGGCTGAGGGGTGCCCTTCTTGGGAATATTAACACCTCAAACACCTAGATAAATCTGGTCAAGTATTTGGATTTAATTATCCACTGGCTAAGTTGGAGCCCTAGTTCAGGTCATTCGATACTCATTGGAAAGGATGAGATCCTGGGTTTGGGATTAAAATCATTACTCTCGCCCGAGCTCATCACATCACTAAAGAAATGAAATATCCACTATCTTTATTAGGCCATAGGAGTGGGTAGAATGGGGGAAATTTTGGCTTCATGGAAGTCGAGTGGAGAGCTGGGACTCACTGGCGATCAAGTGTCTGAATGGGGGTTGTATTGTAAGGCTTTGAACTACTCTAATATTCAGTTGAATGACAAACCAAATATTATTTGATGGACCATGGGTGATGGATCTGGAAACGTCACATCTAGAAATGTCTACATCGCTCTTGCCTCCAAACTTTGTTCTCCAACAATTTGTGGCTGGCGACGTACCCTTTGGGATAGGTATCTTGCTCCAAAAATTAAATTCTTTATGTGGTTATTACTGGAAAAAAAATACTCACATGGGACAATTTGCAACGTAGAGGTTGGTCTGGTCCAAGCATATGCTCTCTATGTTTTAAAAATCCCAAGACTGTTTTGTACCTAATGGTTCAATGTAGCTTCACCCAACAGGTTTGGACCTTGATTATAAAATCCTTAAATTTAAAGATAGCTTGGATGGGATCCACGTTGACTTCTTCCTTCGAATATTGGTTAAAACAGAGAAAAAATTGACCTACATTGCCTTCTCTCATTTGTTGGAATTTATGTTTGGAATGTAATAAAGTCATCTTTGAGAGTGGATCTTCTTCTATACACTAGGTATTACATAGGACTCTTGGTTGGTTGGGAAGTTCCATGGATTTACAACAAGCAATAGTTCCTAGGTTCATACCCCCGATTTTAAAGGAAGACATACCGACAGGTTGGTTTGATAGAGCAACTCAGTTACAGGGCCAACAAAGTGGAGTTGGAGGTGTCATCAGGATCAACGACCATACTATTTTTTAGTGGACCTTCAGTTGTGGGTAAGGTACTAACACCAAGGCTGAGCTACTGGGTGTTTGGGATTTACTAACTCTTGCTTCCCGACTTCATATCCTGGATCTTCAAGTATTTGGGGACTCTAGGATTATCATTGATTGGCTAAATAAAAAAGGTAATCTGCAGGTAATCACACTGGAGTGATGGAAGGATAGGATCAAAGAACTCTGCCAACTTTTCAGGTCATTATGTTTCACACACATTTACATAGATTACAATAAGAAAGTTGATGACTTATCCAAGAGGGATTTACAGAACCAAGAAGGAAAAATATACTACAACTAGCTGGAAGAGGGGAATGAGGGCCCCACCCTAATCATGAATCTTATATGATGTATTTTTCCTCGTATCAACTAATTGAGAGGCATTTTTGGCTATATAATTAGTCTGGGATGGGGGGAAATATTCCGTCTTTATATCAGTCTTAGTATTCTAATCCTTGAGTAGCTTGTGAGAATTTTGATTTTATTAGTCTCAGTTTTAGTTTGGGGTATTACCTCTTTGTATTGGAGGGACCGAGGTACAACAAACTATTTTATTTATGATCTTATCTTTGTATGAGAGTCAGAAAATATTATATCAATATATAAGAGCAATTTTTTGTTGGAAAAGTACAAATTATTATGAATTAGTCCATCAAAACAAACTTTATGTTCATATGTGAGAGGGTAATGTGACGTATATTTATTCAAAATCTTATAAATATGTTTTTCTCCATTTGCTTGACTTATAACATCACAATTTTAGAAAAATTATACAATCAATTGAATGGTTTCGAAGTAGTAACATAGTTTATGCTTAAACAGAGTTTGCAATTACTCAAAATCAAAGTTTGTTGTGTTAAGAAACGACTTTTTCCTTTGGAATAGGTGTAAAGTTTATATGGTAAATTCTAATTTGAGTCTTATTCAAATAAGAATAATCATTTATCATTCATTTATTATGTGACAATGAAAATGATATTAATTTTTTTATAGTATTTATGTTTTCATTTTTTATTACAAAATTTCTATGGTCAATCTTATAGCAAAAGTTGTAGGTTGGGAAAATCCCGACCCAAGTTCCAACCACAAAACAAGTGCTACAACTTGGGAATCCTACACCTAATGTCACCTCGATGTAGGTCCCAGACTTCAAGGGTGACTAGGTCACTCTAGGGAGGCGATCCCGGTTACCCTAGGGGGATTGATATGGAGATGGAAGGAAATGGAAGTGAAGCCCCTAGAGGTCAAGTCTATGTGGGATAAAAGGTAGGGAGAGATGCCTTGCAAGTCAAGTAATTTCTGCCTCAAAGGTATAATACTTCTCCAGATGATTGTACCTGCCCGAGACACAAGAAAAGACACTTTGCAATGATATATGTTAGTTGGATCAAACTGTTAGTTGGGAGAGAAGGGATGCCCTAGTGGGGGAAGAATCCTCTCAATGAGGCAAATCAACTTCAAGCAAGAAAACTTTCAAAAGGTAAAAAATTATGTTTCCCAAGGAAATGATTTTATATCTCCAATGAAAAAAAGTATGACTAGTACCTTTACTATTGGGTTAATGGATTAAAATGAACAAGATCTGGAGAAACTACCTCCTTGGGGTGTAATCCTTTTTACTTCCCAAGGAAAGTTTATCTAGCTAGGGTTTAAGCTAAGGGGGTGTATGCTCGTATACTTCTCTTAGCAAACCCTTGTATAGTCAACGAGATGGAGCAATAAAATAATGAAGACTATGGTGGGGGTGTATGCCCTGATACTTCCCACCTAGCTCCTAGCATAACAATACTTGACTTGAAAAAGTGATAGAATAATAGTAAAAGACCATACCAAGATCAAGAGAAATGCCAAGATAATCCACCACAAGAGATAAAAAGCATCATCCAAAGCTAACGCTAGACCTCCTCCATCAACCATTCATAAACATAGGCATAAACAAGTGCACAAGAGATAAAAGATCCAAGATAGTCGAAAATTCCAAGCCAAGTCCTCTCACAAGAGGGAGAGTTATTGTTTAAAATAATATATTATGATCTTTATTTATACAAAATGTAGCTAACATAGTGTGTCCACAAATTAAGGAGTAAACCACAAGATTAGGGGTCAACAACCCTAATATTTCCCTGATCCAGATTTATGTAGGAACACAATGAAATACAGAAATACACATAAACGCAGAGATGCAGCAGAAATAAGACTTCATTTCATTAATAACAAATGACTGAAATATGCTTACAGACAGAATGGAAATAAACTAGCTAGGGCACTGGT
>SNQJ01S0023725.1:77128-96849 GCA_010110895.2 Picea sitchensis | reverse complement strand
CAAAGTTAAGAAAATACAAAATAATCAATCAGTTGGTTACCAAGATTAGGTACAAAAAATTGTCTAATACAAGCTATATGACCGACCAAATACATTTAACAAATTCATTCATGACTATCACATTTCAACATAACGAGAGAACAAATTCCCTGGGCAAAATTTAGAGAAGAAACACATAAATCAAGAGCAAGTTCAGTATCCAGACGAGACTTGTGACACTACTTAAAAAAACACACCAGCCGATCAATCGAAAGAGAAATTCATCTTCCGGTTGAAGAAAGAACTCACAAGTGTGAATTTAGAAGATCAAGCAAGCAAGGAAAACATCTAGTGAGAGATTATATAAGAAACATATAAATCAAATAGGAATACCATCAACAATGCAAGCATGGCCTCAAAAGACCAAATATTAATCAAGTCAACAAGAAAATAGAAGTCGACATGGCTAGGCACTTCGACAAGAGGATTTCGACCAACCAGATAAACAAACCCAAACAAACATCACAACTTAACGTTGACCAACCAAAACCAACACAATTACCATGGAAAAACTGGAAGTTAGCACGTGTACTGAGTCCTAGGATGAGATCAACATGATACCACACAATTTTTCATGCATTATCCCATATTTTAGAAAATGAAAAATCCTTTGGGGAAAGAGAGGTGATGCCAAACAAAGGCATACAAGAGTATATCTGACATAGGTAACATATATGGTAATAGTCTAAAAAATCAGTTGAAGATTGTGTAGTGTGTAAAAAGAGAGTTGGCTTCACACCTCCACACCGCCCACAATCGTCATTTACAATTGATAAAGAACATTAATCATTTTCCACACATGCACAACCACACGAGTTTGAAATATGTGTAGATTAGGTTATGCATGAGAAATATCTCTATCCCATCAACTATCTTCATAGACAGGAACCAAGCTCCTTTATAAGGAATCCAAAAAAACAAAGAAAAATCATCCTACAAGCAGTTAAATTCACAAAATTAGGCTATACTGATGATGAATGTCATGGACTATGATCCACCTATGCTCTCCCTTCCTAAGGGAGAATCTAACCAGCCATGTTGTATAAATATGTGAGGAGAATATGCTCAACAATGCGTAAAGAAAGGAATGTCCCTCTTGGACACCATTAGCTCAATATTAAGGATAAAGGGGCATGCGATAATTATCCCTAATGTGTAGTTGTATCAATGGGCCAACCTAAATTAGAAGATCGAGGCAGGATATTCAAGGTGCTAGTCATGGATATCCTGTACTGGTGAATGATGGGGGTCGATTGAAAGACGTTGGACCTTCTTCTAGATAGCTTATACCCAAATCATTCCATGGTTGAATACAAGTCCATGGTAGATGACAACTGTGGATGTAGAGAAAATAAAATAAATGTAACAAATGCACATGATTTGGGGCCACCTAAGAAGATGAAAACATATGTATTAAACCCAAATCATTCCATGGTCAAATGGGCCCAACACTACATGCAAGACCAGTCGATGAGAAACAACTGAAATTCAAGCCATCGGAACATGTAGAAGAGGTTCAGGAACCCAACCTAGAACAAATATACATAGTCGAGAGCTTGGAAAATACTCTAACTTGGGGAGAACAATAAATCCATGAACCTGTTGATGAGGTCGCAGATATTCAAGGATCATGAAGAGAACCACTAAGAAGAGGAGGCTTATGTTGGAAAGTTCGATTCTCATCACCAAAAAGGAAAACTTGATTAGCATAGAGCATGACAAGACGTCTGAGCTCATTAGCGCAATGATGGCTATCGTAGATGCCACCCTGGATAGAGAAATAAAAGATGAAGAGGAGTTGGACGCTACGCTAAAGGAGTTGGAGCATATGCTCCATTTGGAGAAATACTATCAGGACTCCAGACAAGCCATGATGTTTTTAATAAGTGAGTTCCAAGACGCCTATCACAAATTCACAAATGAACGACACCTTTTGACTGTAGGAATAATCGATTTCCAAGAAGACACCCTTATGGTGCTAGCGACCTGCAAAGATGTGGAAATATGGTACAAGAAGTCCCACCAAGTAGTGGAAAGAATTGATTATATCAACGTGGTTCCAAAGGGTCGAGACGCCGAAGAGCACAGTATTTGGGTGCTGAGGGACAATAGCATAGATTGGATAAGGAAAGTGGTCAAATACTAGGTGAAAATGGCCCAAGAACCTCAACAGGAGATTCAGGAATAATGGGCCGATTGCGAAAGGATTTGGGTCAAGACTAATCGGGAGATGAAAGACATCAGTCTCCCAGAATTAGTCTCACCCGAGGACTTTGTCGGCTTGCATGACAGATTCAAACAACATTAAGAACAAGAATCAACATGGATTGCAGAGATAGAAAAGGTGGAGAGCATGGCACAAGGTCAAGTACAACAGTTCATGGAGCACCTGATCAAGGCTCGAACAATATTGCAATAGTTAAGTGTTAAAATATTTAATTATCGGGCACAGGCAGTAGAAGTAAAGGAAAACATTTTGGCCCTGATGGACCAACACAGATTCATGTATGCCAACACATGCGAGGAATGCTTTGTCAAATGGTCAGAGTATGAGAAGATTCATCCACTTCATTGAAACTATTCGATGACTCTTAGAAGACAGAGAGATGGAAGAGCCATGTGGAGATGTTTTTTTTTACTTAGCTTGTACTTTTGATAGTTATTTTTAGTTAATGTTTCATTATAAATAAGAGGATCGACCTTTTAGAAATGGTTGATGGTTTTGGCAAAGACCCTCATTTTTGGAATTGTAAAGAACTATTTCCGAACTACCTTAATTGAGAAGTCTTGTTTAGGATTAGAGAAAAACTTTTGTTTTTCATCAAAGGCGTGTGTGATTGGATCTGAGGAGGAATTACTTCCGACTTTATTTCATGAATGGATGTTGTAATGAGTAAGAGTTTATGAATCTATTGATAAGTTAGTTGTTTCAATATTTTTTGTAGTTCTTGTCTCTAATCATGAAATCAAATCATTGTGTTAATCTGTTATTAATGCTAGAGATAAGGAAACTATTTTTCTTACCATCATTTTATTGCATGTATGTTTTGTTTTGATAATTGTATCTCAGTCAATAATTGAAATACCAGCAAGTTGATGTATTAGTACTAGTCTTGTCACAGGTGTGAAAATCTTTTTCTGCATGCTTGAGCACAAGGGTTATCCCAAGCTCAGCCTTCTTCAGTAGTTAAGATTCCCCCCTTTTACCAGTTGGTTTATACCATCACACATATTTTTATTAGACCCATCTAATAAAAGAAAATACAAAAAGAAAATGTTTAAATTGAAGGAGAAACCTTCACAAGATATCCTGTCAATCACTACGTAAATCCTATTGAATATTTGGCTGTATCGAAAGGTCTGGAGAACCATTCCACTATCAAATGTTGCAGAGTCTAATTGGGCCTTGGTGGTGGGTTTGGTTCCTGTTGTTGAGTTAAAGGGATTTAGGACCCCTCAACACAACCCTCTGACATACATCAGATCTCTAACAGTATTCATTTTCATCTCTGTGAACGGTCGACCACTATAGTCATGTGCACAATACCTTCTGCATAATAGATTTGCCTGCATAATTCCCTCTTGCTATTCCCTCATGGGCCTTTTCTAAAATCCTAGGTATTTCATGTTCTAGTACACATCTTCTCAAGATACTTCCTGCACCCATCTTATATAAGTGTCCTTCAATCAATTGATAGTCTCTAGTTTAGACTACTAGATTTTTATTCTGTGCAGTGATGCATTCTTGTGGCACGGTCCTTGTACTCAAGTATTGAATGATGTCATCAAAATATTCATCGGCTACTTGTACTCAAAATAACCGTGCATCAAGGAAGTTTTCCTCTAAGTTCATAGGTTCCTCTCCATTAGTGATCCTTGATAGGTAATCAGGTCTTGCATTCAACTTCCCTGGTTTGACTATTACTTCAAAGTCAAATTACTGGAACAACAATAACCATCTACAAATTACCCCCCCCAACACTAGATTATTGAGTAGGTATTTAAGAGATGAACGATCTGTAAACATATTGAATTTTTTTCCCAGTAAGTAATGTCTGAACTTTTGGAGTGCATAAACCATAGCTAGGCCTTCTCTTTCTATGGTATTATAATTATGCTCTGACTCTGACAATTTTCTTCTAGAAAATGCTATAGGATGGTCCAATTCCCCTATTCCTGGCTGTGCCAGAATAGCTCCAAGTTCTATAGTTGATGCACCTACATGCACATGAAATTTCTTTTCCCAATTTGGGAATACTATTATTGGTGTTGCTACCATCTTCTCTTTTACAGTGTCCAATCCTCACTGACAGTCCTCATTCCATTGAAATTTACTATCTTTCAACAACAGTTTCTCCATTGGCACAATGATATGTGCATACCCTTTTATGAATTTCCTGTAGTAGCATGTGTGTCTCAATGTTTCTCTCAACTTACGTACTGATTTTGGTGGTGGTAAATTGACAATTATTGCAATCTTGGCAGGATCTACTAGCAAGCCTTGTTTTCATACTATATGGCCCAATAGTATCCCAAAAGGTGTCCCAATGATGCACTTATTGATAATTAGTGATATCTGACATTGCATGCATATTTCTAACATCATCCTTAACACCTCTACATGGTCCTTCAACAGACTGTATACTGTCCAATCATCCAGGTATACTTCTAAGAACTGATTGATGAATTCTTTAAAAGAAGATATGACTACTCTTGAGAATATATCTGGTGCATTCTTTGGCCCAAAAGGCATGACTATGTACTAGTAGGATCCCCATTCTGTAGAAAAATTGTTATTGTACTTGTATTATGGGGATATCTTGATTTGATGATAATCTGAGAATCCTTCTGTGAAGGAGTATGCTTCCTAGCATCCTACATTATCCAATACCTCATCTATGAAAGGGGTAGGGAAAGGGTCATAGAGGAAAGCATCATTCAAATTCCTTAATTCGACACATATCCTTATCCCTCCCTGCTTCTTCTCCTGAACTACCATAGGGATGACCCATTCAGATTCCTCCACTGGTTCTATGATTCCATCCTCCAACATCGTGCCAATTTCTTCTTTTACTTTATGCTTATATATTGGGTTCAATCTATATGGTCATTGTCTGACTGATCTAGCCTCAAATTTTATAGGTATCTTCATCTCTCCTAGCTCTCTTGCTATGTATTTCATCTCTGTAAATGTTGTTGGGAATACATCACTATACTCGCACAATAATTATGTTTTTCTTTCTATTGTTTTCTCATCCCAATAGTCTCCAATGTTGGCCATTTTGGGATTCCTAATTGTCCCAATGTTGAATTTCTTTACCTTGATTGATGCAACAAATACTTCTGATTCCAAAGGTGGACCTTCCACCACTCTTTCACCTTTAACTTTTGTTATCGGAATGTTGCGCAGGTCCTCTTCATCTAGTGCTTCTTCTTGCACATGGTAGCATGACAATAGTTCTTTCACTGTCTGTCTGTTATGTTGTTGATCTTCTGTCATAATTTCAACTTCTGGTTCCTTAATGAATATCACCCCTCTGATTTTTTTGACTGTTGTAAATTTCTGTTGTAACACTGTCCATTCTGCAGTTCCTTGTCTACATACCAGTTTTTTGGGATTCCTTCTACTATATGAATAAATTGATGAGGCCATTCCTCTAGTGTTGTCATCGTCCATAATGTTTTGCACTTCTCCAAGTGTTCCAAAGGTGACCCCTTTCCATCATATCTCTGCATCATTCTTCTCTTCTTCTCTGTGTCGAACCTAATGCACAGTAATCATTTGCATTGGCACCAGTCCCTAACAGTCTCTTTGTGTGCACCCCACCATCTTCCAGGTGTTTCCTTGAGTGCTATGTTTATAGCTAAGAGCCTTTGATTTGGTAACACTTCATATTCATATCTTGTTAGGAATTATTCTAAGTCATTCACCCCATGAAGGCTAGGAGTTTATCTTATCTATGTACCTACCCATCTTACTTCATGGTCTATTCTTGTGCATCTTCTTGTGGAGACTTTGTGTAATATCTGTTGCCAATTCTCCAACCATGTATCTAAGTCTGAATCACATGACGTGATACTTCTCAAAATGAGTACCCCATCTACAATTGGATTCACATAATATTCTTCTCGCACGGTGGTTCTATACATTTGGTTAATTTCCTCCAAGTCCAAACAAGTGGGTTCTACAAACCTTTCTCCTTCTGATGGGTCTAATGGCGCAATGACTCTATATTCCCCTGACTCGAAATTCATCTTCTTCGTATTTAAATTGATTACGACATGATTGTCAAATTCCCAATACAAGCCAAGCAATGTTGGATAAGGTGTTGTGCCATCCACTATTTCTATTACTTTGAAGTCTGCCTTGGTGCGCACTCCATCTAGATCTATTGTGACACCCTTTAGCCTTCCAATTGGTAGAAATTTGTGTTGATTTTCTGGTTTCAACTGAACATGTGATTATCCTAATGTGGGATCCCCCATACATTGCCATGTCTTCTTGGGTAATACATTCACCTCAGAGCCTAAATCCATGATGATGTCCCCCATATTGAAATCTCCAATGTTAGCATTTAATCTAAATACCCTGCTTGTCCTCTTTCTTGTATGCAGGTGATTGATTGTTTTCTGTTCTAATTTCCCTTCAACCTCCGAGTTACATATTTCTAGCATATTTTGCAAAATTTTAACAAATGATTGCTCATTTAATAGCTTAAACTAGGATTGCAGAAAATTCTTTATGGTACTTACTTGTCCTAGAGGTTGTGCTTCATTATTATGATCCAACTAGAAAGGAATCTCATACGTTGGTACATCCTGAGTATGTTGTGCAGTTTATGTAGATGGAATGTTTGGATTCAAGAATTCTTGTCTGTCTTGTTTGAATATCCATCTTTCATTCTGCGCATCAGACTGCTTATGTGGTTCAACATTCTTCTTCACCCATTAGTGTTGTGTTGGATCTTTTCTTACTACGTCATTTCCTGTATTAGCTCCTCCACACGTAACTATGTTAATATTCCTTCCATCCTCCCTTGCTTCTACAGAAATCCACTAAATATTCTGATTTCTCTTTTTCTAGATCTTCCCCAATAGTGTTGGACAATGTTTTGTGTCATGATCTGATGCGCAACAGTACATACATGTCACAGGTGGAAGTGGACATTCTCTTGCATAATTTCTTGGTTGTTGACAATTGTTACATACCACCAGTCCTCTGCCTCTTCCAAAGCCTCCTCTACCTTTTCCTCCACCTCTGTAGCCATCTCGATCTCCTCGTGGTCCATTTTACTAGGGCGCATCGTTATACTGGACAGGGTTATATTGTGGTTGTGTGGTATTGTACTGCGGTTCCACAATGTTATATGAAGATGGTACTTGGTTGAACTGTGGTGCAGCTTTCCCTGTCATCATCTCTGCCTGCACCCTATAGGTATATGATGTATGTTCCCTCATTAGCTCCATTTTCCTGCAATATTTGTCATCATGGCCTACTGACTTGCAAAATTTTCAATATGAACTCTTAGGCACTGACTGGTATTTTTGCATCATAGGACAATGATATGGATCATGCCTCTATGTCTTAAATATTTCACACGATAGTCCTCCTGATGGAAAAGGGTTTGGCAGTCCTATTTCCATGTACTGTGTGAATGTTGGGAATTCATTATTTTGGTGTCCTTCTGTCCTACTTGTGGTACACCAAACAACTTCTCTTTTTTCCTTACCCAAGTTCTGGTTTAGTTGAAATGTTAAGTTCTTCAGATCCTCCTTCAACTCCTCTATGGTTGGGTCTGTCTTATGATATTGGTTCTCTTCCAGTTGTAGGGATGCATACAGAGCCTCTGCCTGAGTTTGAAACTTCTGCTATCTCAAAGGGTACTTCAAATGTGGTAGTAGTTAGTTGAAAAACAAATGCCTATGCTGCATGTATGTCATGAAATATTTTAGATTTCCCTTCAATTGTTTGAATCTCTGGTCAATATCCCACATAGATTCTCTTGGTTTATGTCTGCTCTCTATCACCTCATTCATGTATTTATCCTATGATCTAGGCTTCTTGAATTCATTTATCAACAACTTTTTGATATCCACAATCGTTCTGGTTGTACCTCGTGGACTGTTTGTGGCTAAGATCATGTACCAATCCAATGTGTGGTATCTTAACATGATGGATAACTGAGTCAGTTTAGTGTCTTCATCCATGATCTTATTTGATTCCAAGATCTTTTCAAAAATGAACAAGTGCTTCTTGGGGTCCTTTGAAGCCTCTCCCTTGAATTTTGCTAATCTGATGGTGGGATCATGTTCTTCCATTCTGAATGTTGAACTACTACCTCTGCACAGTGTAGATACTTGGATACCATTTCCTGAAATGGCTCCTCCAGTTGTTGCTCCTTGACTAGATGTACTTCATGTTGTCTTCCTTCCCCTAAAATTTGGTTGTATAAATGGTGGTGTTATTATTGGTGTATTAGTCACACATGGGTTTATGCATTCCACACTGACACTGATATGGATAGGAGTGTTTCCTTTTGTTCATTTTCTTGGATCTCTTGTATTCCTTTCATATGTTGCGCAGAAGATTTCCTTAATCTTCTCGATAGCCTGAAGATCCTCTACCTCTTCTTCATCACTTGCCAAGCCTTCCCTCGCGGCTATGGATCTCTTATTGTTGTTCATCTTATATTGGTAGGGTACTCCACTGTGTGTTCTTCCAACTATTAACATGATCTTCTTGATCTGGTATTCCTCCATCATGATTGGATCCAAGGCCTCCTCCTTCTTTCCTCTATCCATTTCTTCCTCCATTTCTCTGTCTCTTGTCAATGTTTCCCCCCTTCCCCCATGCACGTAGGGAAGTTTAGTTGTCTAAGTCCATTGTCATTAATCCTTTGTTATATAGTAACATCTTAATGGAAGCATATAGAGATATGATATACCTACCTCGAGTTCCCTTCAAGAAATATTGCTCTGCTGCACTGTAAGACTTTGCAATATCTACTGCAAATTATGTGATAAATCCCGCAACAATGTTGTCTAGATAGAAATCTACAACACACATAAATTTATTGTCAACTTGTTGTAACTACGTGATATCCATAGGAATGCACTCTAGATGTCTGATTCAATTTGTAGGGTGGTTGTATTTCAACCTCAATATCCACTCCTGAATACATACTTGTCCAGGTATTTTCACGGTGTTAACTTCGAGTTTTTGTTATCTTTCTGTGCAAACTCCAACTCCTTTGTTTTCAACTAGCTCTTGATATCTTCCTTCGTTGGGCTCCACAATCTCAACATCCCCTTTTATATTTTCATTCTTTTAACGTTTTGTCGCTAGATATGATATTGTTTTCACGTTTCTTCAACATATATTATTCACTCAATCCCATTCTGTTCCAACCAGCAACATAACCATTTGTTGGTTTAACCTACTTTATCTACTCTGATCTTACCTTACTGTCATAATTTGACCTAGGTTCATATTTAACAAGGTTCCAACAAAATCCCTATAAAACTATTGCCCCCCCTTCGTAAAGAAGAAAGCAACGTAGTACACAGAGTGCACTGCGTAGTCTCACCCGAGATAGTTCTATGGGTGAATGCAATACTCATATTCTTGTATCCTAGGAATGAGTGGGGATCTATGGTTGTACCTCGTGATCTTCATTTATTTATTCTAACATTTGAATTAATCAGTCACTCTTACTCATGCATGTGAAATATCATATCTAACTAGTTCCTTCATTCATTTATCTAGCATTTAATCATTAACAATAATGGAGATGCATAACATTCAGTCATATAACACAAGGTTTACCATGGTTCACCCCCCCTGGGATACATCCACAAATATTTGGATCTCAATCTCTATTATTATGTATCAACAATATATCGTGCCACACATGTTTACAGTCTTGGATCTTACAATCTCAATAGACTTCATGATCCCGATGAGGCTGACTAGATCACACTAGGCTCCTCAGCCTGCGATATAACCCTCGGGATCAAGTTGCTCGACTCTTTTCAAGATCACTAGCTTACAAAATTTTGTCATTCTATCCTTTCTCATTCTCCTCTCTGTCTATCCCTTTTTCTAGACCTCCTAGGTACTACTTATACATATTTTTGGCTTATCATCCATTACAATATCTTGCAAAAAACCTAACCCTAATGTAGTTAGGTCTCCCTTACATGTGCGCCTCACATTCTTCCCTCGCATGTGTTGCTTTTCCTTCCATTTGTATTTTCTTCCACTTCATGCTTTTCTCTCCAAAAATGGCCTTTTCCCCAAAATGGGCCTGCGCCCAACACATGGGCATGGGTTTGACTCTTCCAACATGTAGCAAGCACCATAGTTTTCTATCATGAGACCCATGCAGGGGAAAGGCCTTCGTCCTAGTCGACATATGTATTATGTATTATCGGTTGTTTATATGTATATTAGGGACCAAGATCCCCATTTTGTGTGATATAGACCACATTGTTTGTACTTGATGACATTAACATAATATATAAAAACTTTTTTCGGTGTTACTTATATATATGAATGTGTTTGAATGGATTATATTTGCATGCATGCTTCTAACTTAAAAATGAAAAATATGTCAATCTAAGAAATAATTATCTAATGCATCAGTATGAGATTATAACTTCGAGGAACGTGTACATAATTAATGAACTCAAACAAAGGTTCAAGAGGTCATACCCAGAATAATCTTCAAAGAAGAGTAGGGTTACAGGATTTGTACTTGCCATTCAACTGAGATACTACCAACTGTGAATGTAGATGAACTTATAAATATCTAATGCCATGAGATATTGATTCCATAAGGAGTTCAATTACAGTGCTATACTTGGCCACATTGTTGGTTGTGGGCCCAAGGCAAGTGTCTCTGAAAGCCAATAGCTAGTATGTGGGTGAATAAATCACCCAAGTGGTGGAAGAAAGGTTTTGAGTGTAATGTCTAGCGTTATCTTTGAATCCTATAAACACTGACAGATCCATCAACATCTGCCAACTAGGCCAAAAGCATGATAAGAAAATACCAAGGAAAAGAAAACTAAATTAATCCTAATGCTACCAATGTGTAACAATTAAAAAGGGAAAATGGCTAGGTATAACTACTTAGGTGTAGTACCTCTTGAGATAGAGCACATTTATGATAAAATATAGACAGGAACAACAACATGGTGGAAAAGGATCACTAGCCAACACTTTGTATTCACACCAATGTTACATATTTATAGTACAATAGATGATGCCACCTCATAGAGATATTTTCTCTAGATCCTAAAATCATGCATGATGACTAGGCTAGGAAATCTTAACTAAATCATTAGTCATCACTTGAGGATATATTACTAATATCCTAAATGAATAATACAAATATAGGTGACAATTTAGACTTAGTGATTGGTTAAGGTAAGTCAAAGGCTAACAATCCCCCCCTCAATCACAAGTCCGATTAATAATAACAACAATAAAGCATAAACTGGTGTTAGCGATATTTCTTGTAGCGGGGGGTAAACCGCAAGGGAGTGGGGTAAAAAAACCCACTTTCCCCAAGTCCAAGGTGCAAAATGCGCCTGTGCTCTTTTGTGCTGAAGCGATGGGATTGGACGACGAGTTTAGATGGCGCTTGGATCAGCGGCAGCATGGGATTACGGACAGCCCTCACCTTTCTATCTTTAAAGGCGGGGTCGAGATCGGGGTGCACCTTTTTAGGTGATTCGATAATATCATAGCAGCGGGGATCAGCATGCGGCGATTCCGGACCCAGCCTTTCCGCTTCGGCCCGGTGGGAATTGGGCGTGCATCTTTCCCTCACGGCCAGAATCGTGGCGGGGGGGGTCCGGAATTAGGCGTACATCTTTCCTACGGCCAAGATCGGCGCGCTCGGATCAACGACGCTCGGATGATCTCATCCTTCTCAGCTGCTCTGCTTTTAACTCACGTGGGACCCCTTTTCCTGTCGTGTCATCTTTGTACCATCCTTCCCCTTGCCATATGTTCTCCTCCTGGCCGTGCGATGGGGCTCGCTCCCTTTATCCCTTCCTCATCCTTCGACGTCTGTCCACCTTACTTCTTCTGATCCATGTGGTCTCTTCCTCCACCTCATCATCAACTCACCATCCATCTTTTATCCCACTCACTTCCACGTCGGCCTTATCGTGCCCATCATATTCCGCCTCCTACCTCCTTTCGTTTATTGCCTTCTGCCGTGCACCTTCCCTTGACTCATCTCCCGCACTTCGTCACTTCTCATCTCACCCTCATAGTCTTGGCGCCACCACTCCCATAATGCGCCCCATCCTTCGCGCGGGCCTCCACGCCTATTCATCAAGCTGTTCAAATATTCTAGGTGGCAGTGCGAGGAGCCTTCCACGTCCCAAAGGTGCCGAGTTGGATGAGCAATCCTCAATCCCAATAAAGCAGTTATTAAGGTAGTTGGTTTTGGTTAGACATATTCTCCGCCATAATGGGAAGGTCCGACGATGAATTAAAGGCATGTCGATTCACCCATGAAGCTGTTAGAAGTCCGATTGCATCTGCCATAGGTGCACGATCATTCAAAGATTGCAGCTGCAGATTGTCAGAAGCCATGCAGACGCAATGTGTTTAATGCAACGTCTCGATTTTGTTTCTGTGGTTGTTTTGAGTATATGTAGGCATTTTCGCCATTTTTGGTATCTATCGATGGTAGAGGAGAGCTCCCTACTCTAAAGTTTTAACAGATATTCTAGTTTTCTGGGTATGCATTTGTATTTGAGATTTCTTATTTATGACAAACAGTTTTCCTATCTTGTTTATGTTTTCCTCTCATACCAGAGATTTCGTGATTGACTGATTCTCGCGAATCGTTGCAGTTATGTTATGATGAAAGGTCCATTGTTTCACGATTGCATTCTCTGGTTTTTCATTTGAATTTCCTTCGAGAATCTTCTTCTACAATCTGTTAGTAACTCGATGTTAGTACCAGAACATTGATTTTATCTTATATAAGTCTTCCACCTCTCTCACCATATACTACAACTCACTGTCTGAAGTTTATATAAGACCTCACTCACCCATGCATGCCTAGCCTAGTTTTGGAGTTGGAACGATGTTGTTTTGAGTTGGATTCCATTCGGCAACCCCATCTATAAACCACTGTGACATAAAATTGATGGGCATCGAGCTCTGCTCCTGCTAGAAATCCAGGAGAGACTTCCGTCGCCAACATTTCTGGCGTCGTTGCCGGGGAACGAAGTTGAAGATTTTCCCTGGGAAAAATGACAACGATCAACTGATTCTGAAGGTGCATCAGAAATCAGAATTATTCAGATTTCTACTGTGCACCTGGAGACTCCACTGTGGCGACTCCGTTGTGACGACTCCGCTGGGGAGAACCTGCTCTATTAATTGTGGCTTTCAAAGGCATACACACACGGTCTCATCCAAAGATGCCTCTAGCTACACCTGAGAACTCCTTCGTCTCCTTCTGTAAGAACTCCTTTTTCTCCTCAGTTTCTTAATAGACCTCCTTCATACGTTTCTCGTTTCTTGAATTTTGGGAGTGTTCCTGCTGAGTTTTCCCCTCTTGGTCTAGGATCGAAGGGAGAAATTATTCTCACCCCCCTCTCCTCAGAAGTTGTTCCTTGGCATATACCCGGGACTACGAAAGATTTCCCCACTCCCGCACAAAGAGGAACACCTGCTGACTTGAGCTTGTTAGCCTTCTCCTTGAATCATCTCTTGTTTCCCACTCCACTTCGAGACTCATTCCCAACAACTCCTTCACAAACTCCTTCTCCTCCAAGTTCTCCTCCACCTAATATTCCTATGGTTGGTGCTAATCCCCCTATGACCAGAATGGAGGCTATTATAGCCGCTAGGTATGCTCCCCTTTTGTTACCTTAGCCTCTCAATGCTCTTCCGGCAGATGGTTACCTCAAGCAGCTGCCTAAGTTTACAGGAGAAGGGGACATAACTGCAGAAGAACACCTAGAAGACTTTTACAGTTTCACAGATGATAATGTCATCATGCATGCAGACGTATGGATGAGGATTTTTGTCCATAGTCTCCAAGGCGAGGCTAGAAAATGGTTTAAGGCTCTGCCTCCCGGATCTATTGATGGAATCGAAGCTTTAGATAGTACCTTTTTGAGACAGTAGGGAGATAAAAAGGATTTCATGTACTACATGACAGAGTTCGGGTCGTTGAAGAGAAAGGAAGGAGAATCTGTCTCTGACTTTTCCAAGAGATTTAATAAAATGTACAACAGGATCCCTGCTGAGATAAAACCCTCCGAAGCCTCTGCAAATATCACTTACTCCAGTGCTTTTGATCCTGATTTCTGCCTATTGCTAAGGGAGAGAAGAGCTGCTACGCTGGCCCACATGTAGGATGCGGCCGTGGAGGTAGAATCTAACATATTGGTTGTCAATCGACTCAGGAACGCAAGTGATAGAAATACGTCCAAGAATAGACCTGAAGCTTCCTCATCCAGTTCCTTTCCCCTGCCCCATCAGATAGATGAGACAACTAAAACACTAAAATCGCTTGCTGCCAAGATGGAAAGGTGGGAATTAGAGGGGAAGCCCATGTATAGAAACCCCTAGAATGCTGACAATAGAGGTTTCAGGAGACCTAATAACAATGGACCACAGGCCTTCCAAAGGGAGCAGAGGGGAAAAGACACAGAGGATCAAAGGATTCAAACCCCTCTCCAAAATAACCTGGTTACTCATGAGGGAGGGGAGGAGATAGACAAATTCGATCCTGAAATTCATTGTGTTGAAGAAGCTCCTCCTTTTCCCCATTTGACCTAGTCTACATATGAAAAATCCCTAATGAACATTCAGATCCATGAATTAGGAAAGGGAGAAAGAGTTTGTCACACCTCAAACAGATACAATCTCAGGTCAAGAAAGAAAGAAGGAGACGTTGACAACCAAGACTAGCCCCTCATAGCAGAAAGGCCTACTAAACCTTCGGCAGCCATTACTAAAGAAAAGAAAGCTCACAGTGCTTTGCCAACAGCCAAAGAACCTGTCGCTGAGGTAAGAGAAGCTCCTAAGCCTGTTTCCTCCTTTAATTTTGAGCATGAAATTCAAAAGATCAGGATTCCCGTTCCCCTCTCTGAGCTAGTTAAAAATGAAGACTTCAAAAGGTCTCTCTCTAAGTTGTTGCAATCTGAGTCCCCCCAGCCTCCCTTTGATTAAGTGAACCTTCAAGATGAGAAGTTAGCCGTAATCCTAGGGCCCATGGTAGAAGACAGAGATGACTCATCCCCTCCCTTCTACACATCCCTAAACATACATGATAAAGTGTTGCATAATTTCCTCATGGATTCAGGGGCTTCTCATAACCTTATGCCCAAGATAGTTATGGAAGAATTGGGACTGGAAGTGACAAAGACTTATCATGATTTGTAATCCTTCGATTCAAGGAGGGTGCAATGTCTGGGAGTCATCAAAGACTTGGTGGTTTCCGTGTTTCAGCTGCCCATGAAGAGTGTGGTCATGGATATTGTGGTAGCTGACGTTCCCCCCAAATTCGGCATGTTGTTGTCTAGATCGTGGATTAAAAACCTCGGGGGAACGTTGAAGATGGATCTCACGTATGCCACCATTCTGGTTTTCGGAGGGGAGCAAAGGAGGCTGTACAGAGAAGATCAGTTGGCTTACATTGTCAGTGATGAAGCAGACCCGACCAATCACCCCATCTTTGCAATTGACACTGATTTGGGGTCTAGCCTATTGCAGCTCACTGATGCTCCTGAAGAGTCTTGTCAGGTCCGAAAGAAGCCCAGTCTTGACTATCCGGATTTCCCTCCAACCCCCTCCGTGTGGAAGATATTTTTCGACGGAGCTTCTTCGACCAAAGGCGCGGGCGCTGGGGTGGTTTTTATATCACCTTGCCAAGAGATCATATCCCTTTCATACAAGCTGGAATTCAAAACCACCAACAATGTGGCAGAGTATGAAGCTCTTGTTCTGGGCATGAGGTCTGCGAAGGAAATGGGAATCAAAGAGATAGCTATATTTGGAGATGTTGAGTTGATTATTCAGCAAATAAGAAAGGCTTATCGCGCGAATAATACCTGACTCAGAAATTACAGAAATGAAGTATGGGACCTGATTGATAATTTATTCTTGGCTTTTAACATTTCTTTCATTTCGAGGGGGGAAAATACTCTAGCCGACTCTCTAGCCGTATCAGCCAGTTCGCTCAAACATCCTCTGCCGCCCCGGATAAAAAGTGATGTCGAGATAAAATATAGGCCCTCTGTACCTGACAATGTCAAACATTGGAAGGTGTTTGAAGATGATTTGGAAATTGAAAGATTTCTACAATCCGTGGACGAATTTTCTGTGTTGCACATTGACCAAGATCCTGACCTGGAAGATGACCCTCGTCCTGGGGTATTTTTAAATAAGATCGCGAATCACCAGATCATTCAGCTGCCCAACAATCACATTCCGAGAAGACTCATCCCTTTAGAAAGATTGTTCGATGGGAATGACATGCCAGTAAAGGGTGGTGTTTCGAGTGAAGATGCTGACATAGCCGAATGCAACATTGGTTCGCAGGAGGAGCCTAGGTTCGTCAAATTTTCTAGCAGCCTGACCAGAGGACAGCGGACCAAATATATTGAGTTGCTGAAAGAGTTTGCCGATGTGTTTGCATGGACATACGAAGACCTGAAAACTTACGACACATTTGTTATTGAGCACAAGATCCCGTTGAAAGAAGAGGCTAGGCCATTTAGGTAGAAGCTGAGACAGATAAATCCCATGTTGCTACCTGTCATGGAGAAAGAAGTAAATAAGTTGTTGGATGCACAAATCATTGTCCCCTTGAGATATTTCGAGTGGGTGGCCAACCTGGTCCCAGTAAGGAAGAAGAGCGGAGAAATCAGGCTCTGTGTTGATTTTAGAAACCTGAACAAAAGATCAAGAAAAGACAATTATCCCCTACCCAACATGGAACACATATTGCAGAAGGTGACTGGAGCAGCTAGGATATCCATGATTGATGGGTTTTCAGGGTATAATCAAATATCAGTCCTACTTGAGGACAGGGAAAAAACAACTTTCACCACTCCTTGGGGCACATTCATGTATGCCAAAATGCCTTTCGGATTGATGAATGCAGGGGCAACATTTCAGCGAGCTATGGATATAGCTTTCATTGGGGAGAAAGAAAGGTTCGCAGTAATCTATTTGGATGACATCACAGTATTCTCCAGGTCAGACAAGGAGCATCGCTGCCACTTGAAAAAAGTCTTCCTGAAGTGTCGGAGGTATGGCTTATCTTTAAACCCCAAGAAATCTTTGTTTGCTATGAAGGAGGGAAAGCTATTAGGCCACATAGTATCAGCAGAGGGGGTAAGAATTGATCCTAGCAGGGTAGAAGCAATTCAGACCCTATCACTTCCCAGATCTAAGAAGGAAGTTTAGGCCTTTTTGGGAAAGATTAATTTTCTGAGGAGATTTGTCTCAAGTTTTGTTGAACTAGTGAAACCCATCACAACCATGCTCAGAAAGGAAAATGAAGTTAGATGGACTGCTGTATCACGGGAATCTTTCAGCCTAATAAAGAAAGCATTGACTGAAGCACCTGTGCTAATTAGGCCTGATTATTCCATAGATTTCCTGATTTTTTCTTTTGCCTCTTATGATACAGTAGCAGCGGTCTTGTTGCAGAAAAATGAAGAAGGGCGAGAACAACCCATCTCGTTCTTCAGCAAGGCATTGAGAGATGCAGAAGTCCGGTACGAGATCATGGAGAAGCAGGCCTATGCCTTGGTGAAGGCTCTCAAATCTTTTAGAGTGTATGTTTTGCACTCAAGAATCACTGCATACGTTCCTTCAGCCTCTGTGAAGGACATTCTTATACATCCAGACATGGACGGAAGGAGAGGTAAATGGCTCGCCAAGATACTAGAGTTTGATCTGGTAATGAAGCCCACCAAGTTGATAAAGGGGAAAGGTTTGGCCAAGTTGCTGGTTGAATCCAATTGCAAAGCCTTGGGAATTAATTTCATCAACGAGCAAGCTGAGTCATCCAATGCGCATTTCCAGAGTGCCTTAACACTAGCAGCATGCGCCTGGTACAAGGACATCTTGTATTTTCTGCAGGAATTGAGGCCTCCTGATGGAATGGAAAAGAGAAAGGCGAGAGCTTTAAAGCTCAGGGCGGTCAGATATTGCCTCATTAACCAAGCCTTGTACTGGAAAGACCCTCTAGGGGTATTTTTAAGGTGCCTGGACCCACAAGAAGCCTAGCAGGTTATTTTCGATTTTCACAGTGGCCTTTGTGGGGGTCATCATTTATGGAAGACAACATCCCATAAGATCCTCCGAGATGGGTATTACTGGCCCACTTTATTCCCTGATGTCTGCAGAGAAATCAGAGCTTGCATCAAGTGCCAAAATTTTTAAGGGAAGCAGCAGCTCAAATCTCTACCATTAAAGCCTGTCGTAGTTACAACACCCTTTCAGCAGTGGGGACTAGACTTCATTGGAGAAATTCATCCTCCCTCAAGTGGCCAACAACGATGGATCCTGACTGTGACAGATTACTTCACCAAATGGATAGAGGCTATCCCCACCCGGAGCACTTCCCACAAAGTAATTATCATCTTCCTAGAAGATGTCATAGCCAGATTCGGCTGTCCTAGAAAAATTGTCACTGACAATGCCGCCCCTTTCCGGTCTGAGCCTCTGGTCAAGTTCTGTGAACAGTTTGAGATTTCACTGATTCACTCTACTCCCTATTATCCTCAGGGAAATGGACTGGCAGAGTCTTCCAATAAAATCCTGATCAAGCTCATTAAGAAATTACTGGAAGACCATAAAAGGGCCTGGGATTCAAAGCTCAAATTTGCGTTATGGGCTGATCGAGTGACAACAAAGAAGTCCTTGGGCATATCACCTTTTCAACTTGTTTATGGAACAAAGGTTGTTTTCCCCACTCAGCTCGCTTTATCTGTGGCGAAATTCCTCCAGGACATTGAAGAAGAGCCTGACCATATGGTCAGAAGGATTCATCAGATGATGGAAATATAGCAGATCAAGAAACAGGTCATGAACAGGGCCCACGATCATCAACAGAAGATCAAACAGACCTTCGAAAGGAAGAGCAGGAAGAAAGGATTTGAGCAGGGTGATCTGGTGCTCAAATGGGATGCACCCAGGCAGGACAGAGGCAAGCATGGCAAGTTTGATGCCCTCTGGTTTGGGACTTTCAAGATCCTCGAAGTATTTTCAAACAACACTTACAAGTTGCAGGATCTGGAAGGCAAAGAAGTTTCTGGTGGCCCAGTAAATGGGCATTTCTTGAAAAAATGTTTTATGTGAGCCGCAGTCGGCTCTTGTGTTTTTGTAAATATTTTTTTTATTTTTCAGCTTAATAAAAGACTCCATAGCCCAACAACAAGGAACTGAATCTGCAAAAGCATTCTTAGAGCATCACAGGGATGACTCTATCCCCCATGGAGCCAAATGTTAGCGATATTTCTTGTAGCGGGGGGTAAAACGCGAGGGAGTGGGGTAAAAAAACCCACTTTCCCCAAGTCCAGGGTGCAAAATGAGCCTGTGCTAAGAGACGGTCAGTTCTGGATGACAGGATTTCGTGCGCTCAGATCAACGGCGCGCATCAGATTCCGGACCCCCCCCTGCCTTT
>SNQJ01S0023725.1:66804-77118 GCA_010110895.2 Picea sitchensis | reverse complement strand
GGCCTTATCGTGCCCATCACATTCCGCCTCCTACCTCCTTTCGCTTATTGCCTTCCGCCGCGCGCCTTCCCTTGCCTCATCTCCCGCACTTCGTCACTTCTCGTCTCACCCTCATAGTCTTGGCTCCACCACTCCCATAATGCCTCCTCCTGGACGTGCGATGGGGCTCGCTCCCTTTAGCCCTTCCTCATCCTCCGACGTCTGTCCACCTTCCTTCTTTTGATCCATGTGGTCTCTTCCTCCACCTCATCATCCACTCACCATCTGTCTTTTATCCCTCTCACTTCCACGTCGGCCTTATCGTGCCCATCACATTCCGCCTCCTACCTCCTTTCGCTTATTGCCTTCCGCCGCGCGCCTTCCCTTGCCTCATCTCCCGCACTTCGTCACTTCTCGTCTCACCCTCATAGTCTTGGCTCCACCACTCCCATAATGCGCCCCATCCTTCGCGCGGGCCTCCATGCCTATTCGTCAAGCTGTTCAGATGTTCCAGGTGGCAGTGCGAGGAGCCTTCCACGTCCCAAAGGTGTCGAGTTGGTTGAGCTATCCTCAATCCCAATAAATAAGTTATTAAGGTAGTTGATGGTGGTTAGACATCTTCTCCGCCATAATGGGAAGGTCCGAAGACGAATTAAAGGCATGTCGATTCACCCATGAAGCTGTCAGAAGTCCGATTGCGTCTGCCATAGGTGCACGATCATTCAAAGATTGCAGCTGCAGATTGTCAGAAGCCATGCAGACGCAATGTGTTTAATGAAACGTCTTGATTTTGTTGTTGTGGTTGTTTTGAGTATATGTAGGAATTTTCACCATTTTTGGTATCTATCGATGGTAGAGCAGAGCTCCCTACTGTAAAGTTTTAACAGATATTCTAGTTTTCTGGGTATGCATTTGTATTTGAGATTTCTTGTTTATGACAAACAGTTTTCCTATCTTGTTTATGGTTTCCTCTCATACCAGAGAGTTCGTGATTGACTGATTCTCGCAAATCGTTGCAGTTATGTTATGATGAAAGGTTCATTGTTGCACGATTTCATTCTCTGGTTTTGCGTTTGAATTGCCTTCGAACGTCTTCTTCTACAGTCTGTTAGTAACTCGATGTTAGTACTAGACCACTGATTTTCTCTTATATAAGTCTTCCACCTCTCTCACCATATACTACAAGTCACTGTCTGAAGTTTATATAAGACCTCACTCACCCATGCATGCCTAGCCTAGTTTTGGAGTTGGAACGATGTTGTTTTGAGTTGGCTTCCATTCGGTCACCCCATCTATAAACCACTGTGACATAAAACTGATGGGCGTCGGGCTCTGCTCCTGCTAGCAATCCAGGAGAGACTTTCGTCGCCAACCACTGGTATCAATTTCAAGTCTTCATACTGAAAGTTTTTTATTGATCCTCAATGAATAACTGCCTGAAAAATCGCCAATTTGGATGTTGAATGGTTCATCTAAAATGAACTAGAAAAGAGTTGAGATATGGAAGTGAACAACTGCAATATCTGAACACTCCCTGATTTATTGACAAATTGATCATTTTGCCAAGTATTTTAGCTATAATAATCCGATGTCTTCTTCTAATTGGTGAACATGTAGTATCACCACTCTACTATCAGTGTATCACTGAAAGTGCTCTCTGAATCTGTGGTTTGGGATAACCACTGACCAATTGATACAATGTATCTAATGGTTTTTGGATAACCACTAACCAATTTTGACACTTTTAGGTGTCCAACAACATCCCAATGTATAATGTGTATGATTTAATTGCAAGTCATTAAACCATAATCTTGTCAAACTCTGCCATCTCTGGAAAATATCACTATGTAATCATGTGAGCCAAGATGCATGCAATTTGTTCACTTAATGTAAACTCCAATATGATGAGAGAGAACCAAGAGAAGTGAATCAACTTCTAGTCTGACACATCATTGAAAATGCTTGGCAACTCAATCAAATGCCAAGCTGCAATGCAAAAGGATCCTGATATTGTCCTCTGCTAGGTCGAATGACCATCTATGTGAACCAAACATCCACATCATTTCTCTCAAAATCACAATTAACTTCCAAATTATGTATGATTCAACTTAAACTTATTGAACCATAATTCTTCCAAAGTCTATCATCGACAAACTGCAGTTGGCCATTTGGAAAATTTCATGCCCATATGGCATACTTGATGTTTGTTGTCGTTGAAACTTTCTGTTTGAAAACCATCTTCAATTCCATCATCAATTCCCCCCTTTGTCAGCTGAAAAGAGAGACCACAATTGGTTTCATGAACCATATTCATTGGAATTTTGAACTCCCCCCCATAAGGTGCATGAGATTTTCATCATTGTACTCCCCCCTTTGATGCTCAAGAGAGTACCATACTTGTTCCGTTTGAGTACAACACAAAGTGGGCATGCAGAAAAAACCACATGTTATCTTATCCTGTGAGGGCCATGCTCGAAAGATACGCCATAAGGGAACCACTTATGTGAGGTACACAAATCTTATGTTCTACAAGATTGGTCTTTACTCGAGATTGGATTCTTTAGTAAAAATTATATAATCACTTGGTTTTTGATGACCATTTCCAAGGATCAATCCACTCATAGTGAATCTTCAATTTTGTAGGTTTCTTCAGTGTTGAACATCTGTCTGAAGGATGGTTATTCTTGCCACAATGCTAGAAAGGATGGAGATCAAAACAATGATTCTCCTTGTGACCAATTCGATTACAATGTTGGCACTTATCATTTTGATGCTAAACTTGGACAGGTGAAGTTGAAGCTTCCTGAAGGAATCCAACACTATGGAACTTGATTGGTCTGGAATAATCAGGAATATGAAAGTTAACTTCCTTGTCATATTCAAGTCCCGTTTTATTCTTATTGTAAATGATTTCTTCCCAAGGTCTGATGATGGGCTTGGAAAGAGTATTCTGAATCTGTTGCTTTGAAATCCATGGAAGTGGATTTACTGGATGTTGTTGTAGCATTGAAAGGATTTCTTCACTGAAATCAAAAGAAACCTATTGAAATGTAGGTTCATGAATATATTCAACTTCGTCTGATACTGATTCTGAAGTTGTATCACTATGTTGTTCCTTCACTGACTGTTGATTAAAAACATAATCATCATCATCATTATCATCATAGAGAGGGTTGTGCTAAACAAAAACTAGTTCAGAACACTTCACTTGCTGTTTATTTTTTAGATCAGTCAACTCATCATTCAATAGTTGGGATAGAGATTGAATAAGTTTAACTTTCACTTGCGTCACTTGAAAACAAGTTAGCATTGATTGAAGAGTTGTTTTTTTCAATATCATTGTGTTATCTTCACTAGTGTTTATTAGAGTGTTCAATAACTCTAATAATTCTAGAATTCAAGCCATTTCAAAAACACTAAATGAGGTCTCCTTGTGCAGGTAGATCCTAATTACAATTTGACATGATAGAAGAAGGCTTCTCTGCAACTCTCTCACTTGAATCGCTCGCTTGAACTTCACGCTCGCTTGTACTCGCTCACTTGAAATTTTCTTGCTTTCTTCCAAGAAGGGTGTTAGATACTACTGAAAATGCACCCAAAACTTGATTACAATGATTTGAGTTAAACTACTCAACCTTGTCAATTTCGACTCAAAATTATAATGAATCTTGGGTGTCAAGCTCAACCGAGAATGCACCAGAAAATTACAATAACTCAATTTGATTTGATTTGATACTTACAAAAAACTTTTGCAAGTAGTAAATGATCTGCAAATTTTGATGCTTAACAATGCATCATTTACTTGATTTTCCCTTTCAATGATTTGATGTAGAATCATTATTAAAATGCTTGAATGTTCTTCATGGCTACTTGATTTCTCATGCTTCAATGTATGTGCTTCACTGACATTAATTGTGTGCTTACATTAACTTACTGTGGATTTAATGTGTATAAATTACAAGTGTAGTGTCAAAACTAGACACAAAACACTATGAAAACATTCAAATAATCATTCACCATCGCACACAATGAAAGGTGTTCCTAAGATCCCCTTATTCAATTTTGGGCGGATCTAGGACACAGAAAAAAAAAATTCATTTTATTATGGATTCCCTTGTAATCACAATACAAATAGAAGCCTTCAATGGTCTTCATGTCTCAACTTATAAGAAGAACTTTATAACTTATTTTTACAAAGTTTTGGCAACCAAGTTTCAATTGCCCCATTTCAATTTTGCAATAGCTACACGATCCTCATCGATTTTAAGACTAGACTTCAAGTTCCTTCAATTTCACTTTCACAAGTCCTCAACTATACTTGTCAAACTAATTTTTCTTGTCAATGGTTCTGCAAGTTTAAAACACGATCAATAATCTTCACGTATAATGGTTAAATAACCCAACACAAATTTGGTTGAAAAAACCCCAATCTCTACATTAGGGAAACTTCATATTTCCACTGAATCCATACACTATCGAATTGGCATCAAAACTCCACTTGCACATGAATTCTCATTCTATACCAAGATCCATGCATTTTCAACTTACCATTCAACATAGATTAACACAACTTGAGAATGAGTTGTTAATGATTATATACTGAGCGCACTTACCATCATCAATCTAAATAAACCTCCACTTGGCTAGTTTGGAGCAGATCTATGGTTTTCAGAATTCTACACAAGCCAATACAACAATTGTGGCCAAATGTATTGGAAGTTAGAGAAACAAGGATTCAAGGTTAAATGCCTCTTTCATATTCTCTTGGCACATGGGTTGTTGACCTGAACCGAGTGTCAAATCTCCACGATTTTGGGATCAAGGATTTTTTGTCGATAGAGTTCAATTTGAAGAGAGGACGTGTCACAAGAAGCACCCAAACCATTGGTAGTTGGAAAGTGTACACCGATGTCGATGGCGAACTGAAGATCTGTGAGCTAAAGATCGTGGGTGAGATTTTAGATGGTGATGGGGGCGACGTCATGAAAACATAATTTGCAGCGAACTTCTCCACGCCTTTACACATCCACGCAGATCTATGCAAATCCTCACAGAGATTTATTCTAAAATGGACTGTGCTCAAATGGATTGGACCAGCAGATTAAAGTTAAAGGATTTCACAGTGTAGATAATATTGACAGCGGTGGTAGTGGCCTTTTTGTCAAATAATAATACCCTTCACAGATTCATTGTCCTCATGTCGTTGACGTGAAGCCCGAGTTATAGTCACAATCCACTGAGCTTTCTGAATTATGCATGGATCACTACTACGGAGCATCTTTTTCACCATCACCATCACCATCATGTCTTCTATTTCTCTTGTTTTGCAAAATACAGTGCTTTCTTTTGTCAATCGTTTTGGTCGTAGTAGTTTATCACTTCAGTAATTACATTAAATCAGGAACAGGTGTGTGTTTCTTTTGGAATAGAAATCATTGGCTTTGGAATGCAATGACTTTGAACTCGAATTCATCATCTGTAACCTGCATTTTGAATGTTCAATTGCCTTCTGGTGCTCTGCGCTCTCATGACTAGGAGTAGACGGAAATCAAAACTTATATATGTATATAGAAACCACTCAATAGAATCAATTACATCGCTGTACATATGCAAACAACAATGAAAAGATTGTAACTATTCACATCATTACACTATTCAACTTCATTCACCAAAATGACACTAAGATCCCCCGACGCCAATTACCGTTTCATGCATTTTCAACTACTCATCATGCACACACTCAATTCCTCTTGGCGTTAACTATGATCTGTCCTCCATATAACATTAACTCTGCCCTGTCTTGGCTATCAGAAAAGAAATGTTATCTTTCCAACAATATGTGGATAATAGTGGGATCTCTTTTACTCCATGAAATTCAAATTTGCCACTTCTTCCAAGAGATAAACACATGGATTGGGAAATTAATACTTTAAAAACCTTTCAATGATTTCACAACCAACGATCTGGAGAAGAGCTGTCTTCGGTAGGTTCAAAATTTGAAGGCGATAGCTCTCTTCGGTAGGTTTCTTTGATGACTAACACACAAACATTCCAATTCTCACCATACCACGATCAAATCCATTTGATTGATGTCTCATTAACACCCAGAGTCATTCAATTAAACTCTGCTCTTAAACACGTAACACTTCCTATTGTTAAATATATTGTACCCTCAACAGTATAACCGTACACTGCCAGCTGTACTGGACAGTTGTACTTTCTATTTCTGTCTTGCTTTGAGCATATATAAGCTCAGCTATTTCCTATTGTTAGAATAACTTCTGAATCTCTTCAGTTCTGTTCTGTACTTCTTCATACATTTGAATATACTATTCTTTTCTCTCTGCATTTCTCTTTGCTCCACAATTTATCACCTATGTTATAGTTCGATACCATTCAAGGAAATTTGATCCAGATGATATAATGTAGAGAAGGTTCAACACATAACTGAAAACCTCAATCCCAGCCTGCAATATAATTGAGATTCCATCCCCCCAATTGTTATGGATTGCTGGATGAGAAGATTGAAAATTCCTTTGAACTATCGAATTCTCAACAAAATGTATGAATCTTCAAGAAGAGTACCATCTCAAACATGTTAAGATGGGCACACGATATAAGGAGGCTGATTCAAATTCAATGATACCATGGCCAACAAATCTTTCCGACTTTCATTCTAGGAAGAGACGGTAAAAGAAAATATGAATAAAGAAATAAATAGTCAGAAAAAATTGTTTTCTTAAATGATCCAATGAGAACCAAAACACTGAACTTGGATTTGAGCACAAACATTACACATATTAAGTAGATCAGATCTGTAATCCTACAATAAATCTCATAAATAACAAAATGAGGTCATTGAAGTTAGCAAAGCAATGAACGAATGATGACCTTATTTTTTTGCTGTAGATGTAGATCTGTAATTTTGTTGGCAGCATTAGTATTCTCTCACTCATGGACCATTACGATGGAGCAATTTTATCACCATCATTATCAGCTCTTCAATGGCCTTCCATGGAACACTCTAGACAGCCATAGGTGACATCAGGCCCTTAAGACCATAAGTGAACAAATTACATGCATCCTGACTCACATGATTACATAGTGAGATTTTCCAAAGATGGCAGACTTTGAAAAGATTATGGTTTAATGACCTGCAATTGAATCATGCACATTATATATTAGGATGTTGTTGAACAGATCATATATCATAAATGGGATGTCAAAACATGAGAAAATGCTCAAGTTGAAGAAATATTGCACAAGATTAGACCAAACCGCACCAGATTTCATGTGGGAGACTTATGAAAACATCGAACAGTAGTGAATAATAAATAGACATGGAGAGCTCTTGTTTCAACTATCAGGAGATATGATTTAGATTACTATGGATTGATGGGAAGTAATATTTTTGCAGAAATCACACAATCACTCCATCTCATTAAGAAGTAACAGATACAGTCTATCTTGAGCTTTGCACTAAATCGTAATTTATGACATTTCACTTTCCTCGTTGTCTAGAATGGTACCCATTACTGCAATGATCCCAGCATATCTATTCGATCTAACAATCATAAAGATTACTTCAAAAACTAATTTGTGTGAGAATTTAGACCTCTCTTCTTCATCGATCCAGATTTTATTTAACAAAATCTTCTCAAATCAATTTCATCACGGTTACTTTCGTTGCCACAAACATATTTCTATATTCCAAGGATTATTGTTTTTCATATTAAGATCATTTTTCATAGCACCTTCACATATCTAGAAATTTCCTACAACTACTTCAACATGTATATGATTTCTCACAACTTCTATAACTTTTGCTTATTTTCTTAAGAAGCCTACGATGAACCATGTTAAACATAATGTAACCTCAACAGTCTGACTGTACAGTGCCAGTTGTACTGGACAATTGTACTTTCTATTTTTGTCTTGCTTGAGCATATTTAGCTCAACCATCTTGTATTGTAACAAGGTTCAATACTTCTTCATACATTTCAATACATTGTTCTATTCTTTCTCTCTGCATTTCTCTTTGCTTCACAATTTATCATGGTATCTGAGCTTCAACAGTAAGTCTCTTCACACAGTTCGGAGAGCAACACAATCCTCACAGTACAGAGCTTCACGGATCTTGAGAGCATGCTACACAGACTTTTCACAAGGCTTGGAGAGTTGTCTGCAATACTCTCAAAAGATCGCCGTAAGAAGCTTGCAGAGGAAGCAGAGCGTACAATGCTCGAAAGATCCTGGACGAAGAAAACAAAGAAGAAGAAACAATAAAGATTGTTGTAATTTTTGAAGAATCGTCAAAGATTGACACAGAAGAGCTGCAGAACAAAAGAATGTTTACAGAACTTGAAGATTTCGCTTAAATTCGTTAAAGATTCATGCAGAAGGCAGAATCGTTTAAAGATTCTTGGAAATCGCTCAAATATGTCAAAGATTGTAGCAGATAACGAAGAAGTCATGAAATTCTTTCAAATCTTTGAAAGATTCACGAATCTTTCTTCCACAGGCGTAAAGAACGTGTCTCAGGTGTAAGGAACAGCTACTGAGGCTGTAAGATTCATCTTGCAAATAGATCCAAAGCGGGAAACCAGTTTAGAAGGGAAGAAGAAAGCGCGAAAAAGGAGAAAGAGTTTCAGCCGTCAGATCTTGCGCAAAGGCCCGACAACCGTTGGATCAATGAGAAAGTGCACGAGGTTTAATCCTCTAGAGCACACAGGAGAACTTTTTCTTTGAGAAATCCCGACGTCATTTGGACCATCCATCAAGAGACACATGGCGAGATCCTATTCCATCGCAACATCGGTAATCGGGAGTTGGATGCGCAAAGGAAATTGCACTCCAAAAACTCCGATATGCGATATCGCGATATCCCGAGAAGACTTGTGAGCCATCCATCTCAGAGGAAAGGTGGCAGCAGATCAGTGCATCGTCACATTGGCATTCGAGGTTTCAAGTTGTCAAAGAAATTTGGCATCACAACTCGTGAAATCGCGATACGCGAAATCGAGATCATATCTCAGCCGTCCATTTGACCAGACACGTGGCGAACATCAAGGAAACCGTCGGTGTTTCGGCAATCGTGGTTTCACGTTGACAGAAATTTGGAGCATCGCAAGTCGCGATATCCCGAGGCTGAATTAGGACCGTCCATCTTTCAAGGATGTGTGGCGTAAATCCGAAGGCTTGGGAAAAGTCCCGAAAAGGAAAATCCCATCGGCATATCGAGATTCGGTGTTTCGCGAATCTTGAGGACAAGAAACACGAGCACTTCAAAACTCTGAATTCCGAAATCCCGACAGGAGGTAAACTCCGTCATGGGGCTCAGCTGACGTCATCAAATGACAAATCAAGCATACAATGCTATTACTGCAAAAAGTATGGGCACTATGAATCTGAATGCAGGAAGAAGCAGGCAGATCAACTCTCAGGCAGAGCACATGTGTCAAATCATATGGGAGACACCTCAAAAGGTATGTTTCTCTCATGCCACAAAACTGAACAACAACCTAAAGATCTCTGGTTGCTGGAAAATGGATGTAGCAATCACATGACAGGTAACAAAGAATTACTTCCATGCCTTGATTCTTCAATCTCATCTGATATTACACTTGGAAATGATCATTTAGTCAAAGTTCAAGGAAAATAAACTGTTCTTATTCTTACTAAACAAAATGTAAAGAAAGACATATGTAATGTCTATCATGTTCCAGACTTGAAACATAACTTGTTAAGTGTAGGACAACTCATTGAAAAAGGATATAAGGTACTTTTTGAGGGCGCATCTTGCAAAATCTATGATAGAAAACCCAACAGAAAATTGATTTCTGAAATCTATATGACTCCAAATAGGATGTTTCCCCTTACCCTCAGAACTGCAAACCTGAGTCAACCTTATGCATAGAGTGCATCAACCGTGAATGAAACAATGGTTTGGCATACAAGATTTGGACATCTACCATTTCAGAGTCTAAGTCTTCTTCAGAAAAACTCCATGGTCAAAGGTCTACCTATCTTTAAAGAGAAAATTCCCCCATGTGAGTCTTGCACACTTGGAAAACATAAGAGAACTAGTTTTCCACAGTCTTCCAATCAAGCCAAACAACATATTGAACTAGTTCACACTGACCTATGTGGACCAATGCAAACAGATTCAATAGGTGGTAGTTTTTACTTTCTTACGTTTATTGATGATTTCAGCAGGAAAATATGGATCTATTTTCTCAGACACAAGTCTGAAACATTTACAAAATTCAAAGAATTCAAAGCAGAAGCTGAAAAACAGAGTGACAAATTTCTCAAAGTACTCAGGTCAGATGGAGG
>SNQJ01S0023725.1:35422-63651 GCA_010110895.2 Picea sitchensis | reverse complement strand
TTCATGGAATCACCAAAAGATTCGCATTGGAAAATGGAAAAACAAATTTTGAGATATGTAGCAGGAACAATAAATTTCGGTTTATGGTACACTAAATCTGATAGTAATCAACTCTCTGGTTACACAGATAGTGACTTTGCAGGTAGCCTAGATGACAGGAAAAGCACATCAGGATAAGTTTTTCAACTGGGCATGAACCTGATTTCATGGGCATCGAAGAAGCAACCAATTGTATCCATATCTTCTGTAGAGGCAGAGTATGTAGCTGCTACCTCAGCTTCAGGTCAAGTTGTGTGGCTAAGAATATTATTGAAAGACATGTTACAAACAGAAAATGATCCAACTCCTATTTTCTGTGACAATACATGAGCAATTTCATTATCCAAGAACCATGTGTTTCACAAGAAAAGTAAACACATTGACACTCGGTTTCATTTCATACGCGAGCTAGTCAATAATGGTGACATTGCACTACAATTTTGTGGTTCTCGAGGTCAGCTTGCTGATATCTTCACCAAGCCACTAGGAAAGTCAGTTTTTTATTTTCAGAGACAACACTTAGGCATAGTCAGTGCTGATGATTGTAACTGTTGAGTTTAAGAGGGAGTGTTAAACATAATGTAACCTCAACAGTCTGACTGTACACTGCTAGCTGTACTGGACAGTTGTACTTTCTATTTTTGTCTTGCTTGAGCATATTTATCTCAACCATCTTGTATTGTAACAAGGTTCAATACTTCTTCATACATTTCAATATACTGTTCTATTCTTTCTCTCTGCATTTCTCTTTGCTTCACAATTTATCAAACCATTCATCAAAAACTTTTCAATGTCATCCATGCAAAGATTATGCCTTCGATACTTACTTTGGGAGCTGCTCTTTTCCATGCTATCAACCATCAACCAAATATCTCTAGCAGTGATTTTCTTCTCATCAACCTTTCTCCAATTTTGATAGGGTATAAAGTTCGTACACAGTGTAACAAATTTTGAATCACGTTTGTACGATCTCTCAGCTCCGGATCTCTGTATTCTCATTGTGCATCCCAAAGATTATAGATCTGAAATTTGTTGGTGTGAGAAACATCGACCATCGACATTTAACTCATCACCATCCATGGAAAAATACCATGGTAACATCAGGCCCTAAGAACAAAGAATCTCTAATACCAATTGATAAAATATAGACATGAACAACAACATGGCGGAAAAGGTTCACTAGCCAACACTTTGTATTCACACCAATGTTACATATTTATAATATAATAGGTGATGTCACCTCATAGAGATATTTTCTCTAGATCCTAAAATCATGCATGATGACTAGGCTAGGCAATCTTAACTAACTCATTAGTCATCAATTGAAGATATATTACTAATATCCTAAATGAATAATACAAATATAGGTGACAATTTAGACTTAGTGATTGGTTTAGTTAAGTCAAAGGCTAACAATTTTTGAGATCATTCAACATGTTTCATTCATAATCATCAAGTTCATAAGCTCACTTTTCAAGGACATGCCTCACAATGTAAGGCCCGTGCCACATAGGATTGAATTTACCTTCCCCTAAATCATATTTATCTTGATCATAGACTAAGACTAGATATCTTTCGAAAAATATTCGAGGGCAGACAAACTTATCATATTGGACCTTGGCACATTTTTATGTGCATATTTAGATGTAGCCACATCTTGACATTGTTCATCATGGTGTTCTACATGAATGAGGTGCTTTTCCAGAGTGAAAGTTTCAAGTAGGAGCTCTATCACTATTTTCAATGAAGGAATATCACATTCAATAAGGAGGATTGCCTCCACTCCATGAATCAGTTGGAAAGGGGAAAACCATGTAGTAGTCTTCACTGAGGTCCGATATTCCCTAAGTGTCAAATAAAGCATTAAATTACAATTTGATTTACTTGCATTGATTGTGTGTTGGAGTATGGTCTTTAGAGACTTATTGACTACTTCAACCTGAACATTCACTTGAGGATAGCAAGGATATGATTTATCTTATATAAATTCTAACTTATTATCCAAATCATACATCATTCTATTTTTAAAGTGACTACCATGACTAATGAAAATCTCTTTCGCCACACTGAATCTAGCAATGATCTGATTGAAGATGAACAATGTTTCCATCTCACCATCATTCAAAAAGGTTGGCCTAGCCTCTTCCCACTTCATAAAATATCCCACTTCCATGATAATTGATGCAGGAGCATCACTCCACCTCAACAATGCATCAGTGGATAACACATTCGTGCACTTGGAGGAATGGGTTCCAATGGAAGAGAGGCACCAACCCTCTCATTTTGAATCTGAATTTAAAATTTTAAATGCAAATTTTAATGAAATTAAATGTTGTAAGGCTCAAGGAAAGTCGAGCCCATGTGCTTGAATAGGCCAAGTGTGAAGTCCCCTTTAATGGATGACAGGTAGTTGGATCTAGCTCCGATTCATATTAGATGGAAATTGAATGTTATTGAATGTAATTCAATGCGAGTAGGTGGAGGAAAGATTGAGCTCCCCTCCTTTGTAAAATATCTTTGTTTTCAAAAATTCATCAGAGAGTTAGTTAGTGATTTGTTGAGAAAGTTAAAGAGCTCAAGAGAGGAGAGGATAGGAACTGAGACTATGGTGTAGTCCGGTTTTGTAAACATTGTACAAAGCATTCATATCTTAATACAAATATCATTTTTTCCCGCTTATGAGGTTTTTGTGTATGTTTATCTGTTTTTTGAATGTATTTGAATGATTTCTGTGTTTTACTGTGTGTTTATGAATGTTATGGATGTTTTAAATATTCCCTTAGTAGGAATTAGATATATTTCCCTATCTGTTTGTTTTGTGAGTGTTTTGGTCTCTTAGGCTTTTGCAAGGAGTGCACACCAGAGTAATTGAAATACTCCATGAAGCCAACTCAAGGAGTGTGTTTCGAAATCTGTTTCGAGTTCAGAGAAGAGCGTGCCAGGTGGGCACACTAGAATAGGTCAAAATATCAGAAGGGATAACATACCAGAGTTATTGAACACTCTAAGGAGAGGGTGCAAGGAGTGCATGAGAATCTATTTCAAGGCTTGTGACAAGTTCGCCAAGAGGGCACACCAGAACCATTCTCAAATTCATGAGAAAAAACATGTGCAAGGAGTGCGCAGTTCAGAGTTGTTGAACACTTTGATAGCTCTGAAAGGGGATCATTGAGAAGGTGCCAGGAGGGAAAAATAATTCCTTTGAAGGAGAAAAGGGATGAGACTCTTTAGGAGTTCCAGCTACAACCAAGCTCAGGAGAGTTCTGGTGCAAGGAGTGCATAGTTCCCGCAAGGAATGCAAATTCTGAGTCAATGTTGACTCATAAGCTCAGAAGAGGTAGTGTGAAACTTTGCATAGGAAGTGCAAGGAGTGCACAGTTATTAGTGGAGACCAAATTTTGGAGAAGACCCATGCAAGACATGCATCGGGAAAAGACTCAGTTGAAGTGTTGAAGAAGTCATAAAGGGGACAAGTGCAAGGAGTGCATGAGGAGGTTTTCGAAAAAATATCTAAGTCCAAAACTTTCATAAGTTCAAGGATGCAAGGAGTGCACCAGAAGGAGTTTACCCATTTTAAGTGTTGAGAGGATGAGATTCATTTTGGGAAGATCTAGTATCTCTTGTCACCGTCCGATTGGGAGAAGTAGTGTGGGGTTTAACCCTGCAAGTCATCAAGACTTCACATTTGCTATAAATCGTGTGTCGAGCTCAAAGGAGGCGATATCAGGGATCAAAATCCAATGGATGAGATCTGTTTGGAAAATTTCAGGAGAGCAGACAACCGACAGATCCAGAGGAGTTGTGAAAGGGTTAACCTTTGAAGTCCCTCGGACTTCGCACATTTGGGAGATTTGGAGTGTGCAGGAATAATAATCCCCAAATGATGGAACAAATCGTGACCATCCATTCCCAAGGACACATGTCAACATATCTTCGGATCCAGAAGACCAAGAGTCCTAGAGAATAACAAGAAGAAGAGTTCGATCTCTTAAGAGTCCCAAATTTCAGAGTTGATCTAAACCGTTGATCAGAGGAGGACACATGGCAGAATATCTAGAGTTTTGGAGAACTAGTACTCCGGAGGAAGGTAGTAAAAGGTTTATGGGAGTGAGGATCTCCGAAGTCCCAAAGGTCGGGATTCATCCTAGTCGTAAATCAGAGGGGGAAACGTGGAGGAAGGAGTAGTCCTTCGACATTCTGATGTTCGAGAGGAAAATGGTTTGTTCTGAGTGAATTCCCAAACTCCTGAAGACCAGAGTAAATCCTAGCCATCCATCTGTCGAAGTGTGGTAGCCATTGATCTGAGTCCTCGGTGAGTTTGCAAGTCTAGCGCTCTAGAGGTTTCAAAGTGTTAGACTTCTGGAACTCCCGAAGCCTAGAGTCTTGGAGTGGATCGTGGTCATTGGTCAACAGAAGGACGCAAGCCATTGATTTCTCGTGGTGTGTATTCCTTATACCAACACTTCGGGAGAACTGTGAAGAGGCGTTGTGAAGAGCCCCGAAGCACATACCCACGAAGTGGACCATCAGCCATTGATCTGGTGGGAGAGTAGGATCCATTTGATCTACTCCAGAGTTCGGCACTCTGGGAGCATTGTGTTGGAGAAGGATGATTTGTTGAAGCTGAATTCATGAAGTAAATCCCAACCGTAGATTTGAGCGAATGTTGTGAGTCATCAATCCTTGTTGTGGTTTGACACTCTTTTACTTTGATGTTCAGAAGGATTAGAGTCCCATTTTGTGGATACTCCTGAAGCTTGATAGCTCCGAAGTCCTGAATTTTGTAGATACTTGAGGGTTTTCCCATGGTTTTGGCCCACGATTCTTGGGAAGGCTTTGTTAGTGCTCGGGGACCCCCGAGAAGTAGATTTTCACATTCGGGAAGGAGAATTTAGGATATGTGTAGTGTATTTGAGGGATCACAAAGATCCCGTGAGATTTTTCATGTTTCGAAGTCGATCGATCCTAGACTATGAGGTCCTGCGGACCCCGAGAGTGGGTGGGGGTCTACATCAAGTGGTATCAGAGCCGAAAATAATCTCGATAGTGTAGAAATTGAAGATGGCTACTAAAGGCTAGAAATGAGGTCGAGGAGAAGACCTCCAACAGGTGAGAAAAGAGGAAATTGACAGAGAAATCAAGGAGATCTGAGAGGAGATCGATAGGTTGATGCTGAGGATGCAGTATGAAGCATAGGGAAGATGAAGGTATGAGTGGCCCATGAAGGAGAAGGTGAAGTGGTCCATCCAGCAATTGGTTTCCAAGAGGAAATGCCAGGTATTGAGGAGGTGGTTGAGGCATGTTTAAACCCTCAGTGATAGAGTAGAGAAGGTTTGCATTTGCGAGCCAGAGGTTGGAAGGAACCTCATCGATGAGGAAGAGAAATAGATAAAAGATCTTGTAGACTTCCAGGAGGGAATAGATGAAAATGCATATTGCTAGGAGGGAAATTAGGAGAGATCGGTGGAAGATCTCACAGACTTCCAGGAGGGTAAGACATAAATTTTATCTTTCTAGGTGGGAAAGGAAGAGGAGGAGACACTGTCTGAAAGTATCATGAGCTCAGAGAAGAGTTCAGATCAACAAGGAGTGCTGACAGAGGAGGATCAGAGGTGCATTCTGATCATTGGAGGAATCAAAATATTCCTTCCAAATAACCCAGTCGAGGCCAGTGCATGTGTTGAAGGTGTAGTATAAGAAGGACAACTAGCATAGACTGTCATGGAGGAGAAGGAGCAAACATTGAAATCTACCCAAGTGATGAAAGGAGAAGAGGAGAACTGGTACTGATGCTCACTCAATGGGAGATGGAGTTAAATTTGTTGGAGAATTGGTTAGGCCATCCAGACAAAGAGGAAGACTCCCATAGGGGGACATTTATGCAGAGTGGAGAATAATTCCAGCATGAAGAGCAGTTGGTTGAAGCTAAATTCATACTAGCGCAAGGAGGGATGGAGGAACTAGCAGAAGTAGAGATGTGAGAAGATATCGTTGAGCAACAACTCAGTAATATTGTTGTATAATTTGAGTCTGCAGTGGAGTGGAAAGATAATGCCACATGAGATGAAAACAACATGGGAGATTAGGATGATCTTCCCATTGATCTGTATGGATAATAGGAGTTGCAGCTGAGAAGACTACAAAGGAGGAGCTAGCCAGTGGACCAACTGGACAGATTAATAGAAGAGATGAGGAGATTGATGTTGGAAGCAACAAATAAGGCCACCAACAACAAAGAGAGGTGGAATAGGGAAGAGCCTATCGTAGTAGTAGGACAACAGAAGTAGTAGCATCATGGTAAAGGAGCAGATGGGTAGCTCCAAAGTGAAGTATGGGATTCTGAAGGATCTCAACAATAGAAGTAGGGGAGCCATGAGCAGGAGCTCATGATTTTTTCCAGCATAGGAGTATGATGCAGGAGCATCGCTCCACCTTAGCAACACGTCAATGGATAATGCATCCACACACCTAGAGGAATAGGTTCAAAGGGAAGAGAGGTGCTAACCCTCTCATTTTGAACCTAAATTTAAAATTTTAAATGAAAAATTTAATGAAATTAAATGTTGTAAGGCTCAAGGAAATTCAATCCCATGTGCTTGAACAAGCCATGTGTGAAGTCGCCTTTAATGGATGACAGGTAGTTTAATCTAGCTCTGATTTGGACTAGATAGCCATTGAATGTTATTGAATGTAATTCAATGCGAGTAGGTGGAGGAAGGCTCGAGAGCCCCTCCTTTGTAAAAGATATTTGTTTTCAAAAATTCATCAATGAGTCAGTTAATGAGTTGTTGAGCAAGTTGAAGATCTCAAGAGAGGAGAGGAGAGGAACTAAGACTTTGTTGCAATCTGGTTTTGTAAACATTGTACAAAGCATTCATATCTTAATACAAAGAGTATTTTTTCCTGCCTATGAGGTTCATGTGTATGTTTATCTATTTTCTGAATGCCCTTGAATGCTTTCTATGTTTTACAGTGTGTTTATGAATGTTGTGGATTTTTTAAATATTCCCTTTGCAGGAATTAGATATATTTCCCCATCTGTTTGTTTTTTGAGTGTTTTGGGCTCTTAGGATTTTTCAAGGAGTTCACACCAGAGTAATTGAAATACTCTGTGAAGCTAACACAAGGAGTGTGTTTCAAAATCTCTTTTGAGTTCATAGAAGAGAGTGCTAGGTGGGCACACCAGAATAGGTCGAAATCTAATAAGGGATAACATACCAGAGTTACTGAACACTATGAGGAGAGGGCGCAAGGAGTGTGCAAGAATTTGTTTCAGGTCTTGTGAGAAGGTTGCGAAGAGGGCACACCAAAACCATTTCAAATTCAGGAGGAAAAACTTGTGCTAGGAGTGCACGATTTAGAGTTGTTGAACACTATGATATCTCTGCAAGGGGCACATTGAGCAAGTGCCAAGAGGGAAGAATAATTCATGTGAAGGAGAAAAGGTTTGAGACATTTAGTAGTTCGAGATACAACCAAGCTCAGGATAGTTCTAGTGCAAGGAGTGCATAATGCCCTCAAGAAGTGCAAAGGCTGATTCAAGATTGACTCAGAAGCTCAGAAGAGGTAGAGTGAAAATTTGCAGAGGAAGTGCAAGGAGTGCATAGTTTCTTAGTGGAGAGAAAATTTTGGAGAAGACCCGTGAAAGACGTGTATCGGGAAAACACTCAGTTGAAGTGATGAATAAGTCATAGAGGGGAAAAGTGCAAGGAGTGAGTGAGAAGGTTTTCGCAAAAATATCTAAGTCCAAAACTTTCAAAAGTTCAAGGATGTAAGGAGTGAACCAAAGATTCGAAATACTTCGAAGATTAAAGCTCATAAAGGATAGCATTGAAATCCTTAAGGAAGAAGGCGTTTACTCATTTTAAGTGTCGAGCAAATGAGATTCATTTCGAGAAGATCCAAGATCTCTTGTCACTGTCCGATTGGGATAAGTAGCGTGGGGTTTAACACTGCAAGTCATCAATACTTCACATTCAGGAGTAATCGCGTGTCGAGCTCATAGGAGGAGATATCAAAGATTGAAATCCAATGGATGAGATCTGTTCGGAAAATTTTAGGAGAGATGAAAACCATCAAATCCAGAGGAGTTTCACAAGGGTTAACCTTTGAATTCCTCTAGAACTCATGCATTTGGGATATTTGGAGTGTGCAGGAATCGGGATCCCCGAAGTCTGAAGAAAATCACAGTCGTCCATTCCCAAGGACACATGTCAGCAGATCGTCAGATCAAGAATACCAGTAGTTCAGGAGAATAACAAGAAGAATTGTTTGATATCTCTGGAGTCCTGAAGTCCGGAGTTGATTTGAACCATCGATCAGAGGAGGACACGTGGAAAAACATCTGGAGGTTTGGAGAACTAGTACTCCAGAGGAAGGTATAAAATGGTTTCTAGGAGAGAGGATTTCCGAAGTCCCGAAGGTCGGGATTCATCCTAGCCATCAATTATAGGGGGACACATGGAGGAAGGAGAATTCATTAGGCATTACAACATTAGGGAGGAACAAGGGTTCGTGATGAGTGAATTCCCGAACTCCCGAAGCCCAGAGTAAATCTGGGCCATCCATCTATCGAAGTGTGGTAGCCATTGATCTGAGTCCTTCGTGAGTTCACAAGTCCATTGCTTTGGAGGTTTCAAATTTTTAGACTTTTGGAACTCCTGAAGCCCGGAGTCCCAAAGTAGATCGTGGTTGTTGGTCAATGTAAGGACGCGAATCGTTGATTTCCTATGGTGTGTATTCATTAGACCGACACTCTGGGAGAACTGTGAAGAACCATTGTGAAGAGCCCCGAAGCCCAGAGCCACATAGTGGACCATCATCCGTCGATATGGTGGGATAATAGGAGTCATCTTATCTACTCCAGAGTTCGACACTCTGAGAGAGTTGTGTGTTGGATCAGGAAGATTTTTCGAAGCCGAATTCACAAAGTAAATCCCAACCATAGACTTGAGTGGATGTTGTGAGTCGTCAATCCCTCTTGTTGTTCAGTGATCAGTTACTTTGATGTTCGGAAGGATTGGAGTCCCATTCTATTGAGACTGTCGAAGATTGATAGTTGTGAAGTCCAAAATTTTGCGGAGACTTGAGGATTTTCCGATAGTTTTGGCCCATGATTCCTGGGAAGGATTTGTTAGTGATCAGGGAGCCATGAGAAGCATATTTACACATTCGGTAAGGAGAATTTAGGACCTTTGTAGTTGATTTGAGGGTTCAAAAAGAGCCTGTGAGCTATTTCAACTCCTGAAGTCGATCGATACTAGACCGAGAGGTCGCGCGGACACCAGGAGTGGGTGGGTGTCTGCGTCAATAATGTACTTATTCCCCCTATCCAAAGTCAGGTGACATGTCATGAAATACACCTCCCACTTATTCAAGGGGCCGATAGTGATCATGGGAAAAATTGGAGCAAGATGCGCACACATTGTTTTGGTAAAAACCTAGCTAGGGTGACACTTCTTGACCGCTTCAATACTATTTTAAATATATAAGGTCAAAAGTGTCCAGCATGAAAAACTCTTTGGGATATCTCCAACCTAGACAAGTGATCACCTTAGTCTCCACTATGATAGTCATTAAGCACAGTCTCCACCTCCTTATGATTTAACAAACAATGCAGTATCAAATCTACCCCTCGATGATACAAAGTGTCATTGATAATGAGGTAGTCTTTATAAAGGTGATGAATGTAACATCACTCATCTCACACGTATTTAAGGGATAATTTCTGAGTTTGGAGATAGATGATTATATCTCCATATCAAGGATTACCTGAAAAATCAGGAAAAGATGCTCATATAGAAATGAGTCATCTTCAATAATATCATCATATCCCTAAGGGAACTTCGACATTAACTCAATGAAAACAAAATATTTTTTAGATTTATCTTATGCAAACTCAAGGTCAAATTCTTGTAAAATGACAATCCATTTTTTGTACTTTCCCCCAATAACTCATTAGGTCAAGACAAGAGGAAACATATTTACATCAGTTATTATAACAATGGTTTTCCTGAGGATATAATGACAAATTCTCTGAATGGTATGAAAAACCATCGAACCCAAATTTTCTACATGAGAAAATTTAAGTTCAAGTCCTATTAAGATTCTTCTAAGGTAATAGATGACATGTTCTTGGAGCATATCATCTTCTAGAACCAAAACCATACCAATGGTTGATTCTGACGTTGAGAGATATAACAAGAAATGTCTACTATAGTTCAAGGGACTAAGCAGAGGGGAAGATATGAGTGTCTTCTTCAACGCATCAAATGATTGTTGTGTGAAGTCATCCCAAACAAATGGGACCCCCTTATTCAACAAGTTCATAAAGTCCTTGGTAATATCATCGTAATTTTCTATAAATCACTGCAAAAAGTTGTATTTTCCTTGGAGACTCTGTAGTTGATAGATAATACACAGGGGAGGAAATTGAACTATTTCCTCAACCTTAAGAGGATTGACCATGATATCTTTGTTGGAAATAATGAAATCCAGTAGATGCCCTGAAACAATGTAGAATATGCATTTATGAGGATTCAAATGAATATGATAATATCAAAATATTTCAAACACAAGGAAAAGGTGTTTAAGATGATTTTCCCTCTTATGAGAGCATGTTGCCAAGTCATCAAGATATGCCTCGACAATGTGTTTGAAATCATGGAAATCATAGGACACGACCCTCTAGAAAGTATCCCTAGTATTTTTTAGGCCAAAAGGCATTTTTTGGTATGAAAATGTTACCCAAGGACAAATAAAAGTTGTTTTGTGTTGGTCCCCAGGTCAGATATTGATTTTATTATTCCCATAGAATCCATTCATAAAGGGAAAAATCTCTCTCCCAGCACACTCGTCAATAATTTGATCAGTGAAGAGTGTGGGGAAGTCATCTTTTGGACATGCTTTATTCAAATCCATAAAATCCATATTTACAGGAATAGTTCCCTACTTTTTGTCTACATGAATGAGATATCCTAAGGGGAATGGGGTAGACGAAACCCACCTTGAGGAATTTCTCTACATCATCCTTAATCACCGCGTCTTTTTAAGGACTAACAAGGATTAACTTTTGTCGAATGGGATTCACATTCTCATACATGTTAATTTCATGTTTGAAAATACATGGGTCTATTCTTTTCATTTCTTCATATGTCCAGGAAAAAACATTACAAAATTCTTTTAAAAGATTCGTATAAGTGAAGAATTCATTAGGAGAACAATCCACTCCAATGAATACATTTTCTATGACTCTAGGGTTTCTGGATATCTTAATCATAATGAGAGGGTAAAATCCATGGATTCTCAAAATACATTGTTCTAAAATAACAAACTTAGGACATGAAGGTCGAAGAAACATGTGCACTACAACTAGAAAGAGTAAAATTTATGTAAGAAATGGGTGCTATGAAATTGAAATTTCCCATGAGGCATGGATACATTCCAACACACATGTTCTTGGTGGCCTTCTGGGAGTTACTGATTAATGAGACAATATAACCTACTGATGCAGCTGGGTCAGTACAAGAGTGAAACTACTGATCAATAATTACAATTTTCCCTTCATGGGTAAAATAAAGAATCTGGAAGACCGAGGAAAGTATACTTATCATATAATTATTCCATCTACGTTCCAAAAATATATTTTAATTGAGTGAAGCATTGACTAATTCAACTTTGATGCAAATGGTTTTCCCCCCTAATTGGATAGGAAAGGAGGGGAGGTGTTGGCACAGGGATAGAGACATGGTTAAATGGTTAACAACGCACCAATAAAACCCCGACTACCAGCCCTTTCAAAAACACCTGCGAAGCAGGCAAAGTATCACCCGAGGTAGAAGCAGAGGGGGTTATAGTATGTAAGTGTCTGTCACCACGCTGGGACACGATTATGTGATAAGAGAACTTCGTCGAATATTTTGTTAACACTTAGGAAGTGAACATGCATTAGTTTATTAACCTCATTAACATCGCAGAGCATAATCAAAGATAGATAAGTGTAGTAACAACAAGTGATTATGCACCGTGAATACTTAGCACTGTGAGTTAAGTCTAGCATTCATTTACCCTTTAACATAAGTAAATCACTTAAGAAAACAAAAATATATTCATTACAAATCACAATCAAAGCACTAAGCAAAACAATAACATAAATGACACTGCACAAAGCAAACCATGAGACTCCAGATATACATGGTTCACCCTAGGTTGGGGCTACATCCACAAATCGCTTCACCTCCTTGTTATTCGCCAAAATATTACATCCAGTCACTACTGTGCACTAAGCCATAGATTCAAACTTCGCAAAAGACAGGAGATCTGTGCACTAAGCACTAGATCCTCCTTCTTTACCTTCCAAAAATAGGTCAAATGCATAGAGCCAAAATCTATTATCACGACACTTAGCACCTGCTTCACACTGAGAATCACAAGCACTGAGCATAGTATACAAAATCACAATCAGGTACAAAGCCTCGAGCACATGCATTCCTTCACACATAGAACTACTACTGCTTCTATAATAAATTCCTCTTATTTATAGTTTACAAAATCTTACAATAAGGCCTAAACATGGGGAAAACCCATGGGACAACATCCCATAAACATGTTACAAAACCTAGAGGACCTCTTATTGGGTCCACATAACCCTTAAAATAGATGAGATCCGTGATCTCATCTCCTCCTAGGAGCTCTTACTTTGACCAACGTGTCGAACTCCAAAAGTGGGCCAAAACCTCCAAAACCGACCAAAGTTTCCACAAAAATTGGTCGAGGGCCAACATGCCCCCAACACTCACCTATGACTCATCCCAAGTCACGCAGGTCCAGACAATGCTGCTTCAAAATCCTCGATCTTAACTCGATCTACCTCGACTTGATGCCTCACCTGAGCCTCTTGCTCAACGAGCTTCTGGAATGTCTGCTCTGTAACAGGCCCTTCTAGGCGTTGTTATACTACTGCAACTACTTGATCTAACTATGAATCCTTGCTATCAATCTCCTCGAACACCTTGCACGCTTTGTCCTGCACATGTTGTAACTTTTGTGTTATTTCCATCACCTTACCCTGGAGGGCAGTGATCTGTTGTTGTACTTTTCACTATGACTTGGATCTCTTCATCCTTTCCACTGTTGTGAGCAGCTTCATCTGCACCTGAAATGAAAATGATTGATGTTGTGCCTCCTGTAACTGAGCATATATCTTCATTAACTATGGATCCTCGGTGAGGTGTTCATACCTCTGGGGGATTTTGTCACTCAATTGTTTACATGCTGAGGCGAGGGCTCTTATACTTTCTACTGTGTTTTTGGCAGACTCCTCCCTCTGGTCAGACACCTCCTACGGGGTGCTCGACACTATTTGGGCCTCCAGTTCAACTATCCTAGCCTGAAACCGCTAGAGGGTCTCTGCGAGCTTCGCTACTTGAGCTTATACAAACTCTTGCTCCTCTTGTACCAAACCTGGAAGAGAGAGACACACTTTTATTACTTCTTCTTTGACCACAACATGCTCTACGAGAAGCTACTCGTTTTCCTTCTCTAGCTAGGCTTCACTAGATTTATTTTCCTCTTGAAGCTTTGCCTGAAGCTCTGCTTTATCTCTTTCATAGGCAACTACATTGTCCTGCATTTCTCGTAACTGTACTAGGACTTCATATTTCTCCTTTTTCAAGGCTTCTATAGCCTTCTCCTTCTCTTCCTGAGCTCTCTAGAACTGATATTTTGTTGCATCAACAACCCTTCTTAGTTGCACTGCTCTTTCAGTGGTAATTTCTCTTTGTTCCCTTTTGTATGCCTTCAAACCTACCTCCAATACTTCGACCTATTATGGAGGTATTCATTTAAGGTTAACCTCAACATCCAAGTTGGGGCTAGCCTGTAGTGTTACAGGGGTGGGAACCTTGATGTTATACTATGGGAGGGTGATCCAAATCCCTGGTTCACCTTGTGGAGTTGGTTCATCGTCAAAGTTTGCGGTCTGTGATGAGGAAGTCACAGACGACGTAGTAGGCACTGCATGGACCAAGCGAACATCATGTTGCACTTCCTTCAACTCCCTCTCAATCCTTTCATATAACTCCACTTTTTTCTCTTCGTATCTCTGCAAAATGTCTTCAGAGGTGTCCTCCATAGCTCTGTGGACCAGACTAATGTCATCGTCAGTGAGAGTGGCTTCCAACTGTGGCTTATTAGTGTGCATTTTCCTCCTTGTTGAAGGTTTCTTCAGAGTAAATTTCCTCTTTTGTGGGGTCACTGTTACAATAGGGGGATATTCATGTGGTGGGATGCTAGTAGCTTCACCTCCTCCTTTCTCTTCGTCTCCTCCTCCCTGTCCTTCTTCTTCATCTTCTCCTCCTCCTGGCGAAATAGACCCGTTATCTCTAGAGGTTTCCTCTCCTTCCTCTTCGTCACTCTCTATGTCCTAGACTTCAACCTACTTTTTGTGTTCCCTCTACTTCATCATCCCATTGGACTGTCTGACATGTTCATCTCGTGTAACCATCAGGCTTCCCATATTATCAGTGTCAGATAAATATGCATCTCCGATAGGTACAAGAAATTATTTTGGCCAATCCTTTATAATCTGTTCCATATGTTCATTCGTGAGATTATTGTATGACTGAAATCTTTCCTGGTGCTAGTCTCTTTGCACGGTGATGTAAATGAAGTGGGTATCAATGCGAAACTTCGCTATGGGTCGGTATTGATGAAAGGTATGTGGTGTCATATGAGGGAATGATTCAATGGAGACTTTTAACTGCTGATAATATCTATGAAACACAACATTAGATTGTCACTACTTCGTCATGTCATTGGTATACCACAGGCTAGAAAACAGAGTGGCCAAGGGATCTGTAGGTTTAATATATGGGAAAGTAGCTCCTTCAGGCATCTTCCAAGCCACAAATTCAATCACGATGATCAACCAAGTGTAGTGAAACTCATATCATAAGTCTTGGGCTTCGCGTAAATATTTTTCTAACTCGTTGACAAGGCAGTTTGCCTAGTTCATCTGCATTCCCTCCACACACTTTCCTGCGAGGTCCACCATGAACCCAATGACCTGTGTGGGGAAGTTATTCCTCACTATCTTTTCAGATAAGATTTGACAAGCAAGGCGCATTGTGCCATCCTGTATGGAGGATACCTTGTAACCTCGCTTCCCCTTTTCTACCTCTCCATAGGCTTCTTTGATGCATTGTGATAAAGAACGGTTTGAGGTATTCCCTGGGTAGAACTGTTGTGGGTCAGTACCCTTCAAACTTAAACCTGTGATCCAGTAGATTAAGGTTATATCGACAGTAATTTCTATCAAGCCATAGATATCCGCCATGATAACACGATAGAAGGAGTTTAACGCAAGCGTTAACCTCCTGGTGGAAGCCAAAATGAAGAATCTTCATTACGTTTAATATGGTCGACTGCGCCAACTCCTTTATCCATGTCTACAGGACAAGGTGAGGTTTCTTTTTGGTTGTCTTCATTAAGTAACAGTGAGGATATAGCGTGGTGTAGTTATTTGGGTGTCCTAAGTTGAATTCATTATGGTTCAACAATGGGATCTTCCCTAACTGACTCCGTACTATGTGAATTCCTTTTGGAATGTACGTAGTGAACACAAAGTACTTGAAATCATGGGGGATACTTTCACAGTTAACAACACCATCCAGAGGTGGAATATACTCAGGTAGGACTTGTTAGCACTAGAATTCACCCTCTGATTGTAGAGAGGGTAAGCTTAGTACCCATCAAAGTTTTATGTAACATGTTCGTTTTAAAGAGGTCAAATGGGCACAGACTCAAGATGATATCATTTTAACTTAGAAAATTGGATTGGTATGCACATGCAGGTGAGGTCTTGATTAAATTCAATCGGTAAGTTGGAGTAAGGGTGAATAGAAGGAATACTTTGGTGAGGAGAGTGTAGAGGTCTTTCATGGACATCAGGTCTTCCAGCAGCCTAAGGAGGAAAAACTTAAACACAAGATCCTCTTGAATTCAAATCTAAAAGAAACTGAAAGAAATTATAACAACACTATAATAAAAAAATCATCATGATACAATTACAACAATCCATGTGAATCAATCATTCATGAACTCTCTTATTATCAGAGGAAAATGATATGGAGTAAGAAAGATGAATTATATTAACCAATATGTCTCGAAAACAAATACATAACCAGATAACCAGAAGCTTCATCAAAATTTTACAATACGGGAGCAGTGCTCAACCATTGACCTTAACAAAATAAAAAAACTATCTATAAATACCCAGTAATGCTGCAACCACCAAAAGTGTGATTGGACCCCAGCATTCAAATTTTGCAGTCGACGCTTTCTCTATCAGATTGTGCAGGCCTCCTCATGTCAGATGTGAGCCAGGTGCAATTATGTGCTTACAGTAAAATATTTCCATAAGGAATCTTTGGATGGATAGTCCACCTTCACGACCGCTCTCTGCATGTTTTCCATTTATGGGTTAAGACGATGTCTCAACTGTCGCCCCCGTATTCAATAAATACCTTCATCAGGATCAAGATGGGGCATGACACCCATGAATGTTCCAGGAAGTGCCCACGATTTCTTCGAGTCAATCTTGACACCTCAAGGCTCTGCAGATCTCCCTCCGTAACCAATACGAGTGTTGCAGGTGGCAGGCTGATAGCGTATGCACTTTAGACAATTTCATAGCGCCATAGCACTACAAAATGTATGTGTGATGATGTGGCGAGAGAAAAATGCGCTGAGGCGGGGTGATTTGGAGTGACAGTGGGTTTTTAGCCTCTGTTCTTTCATTTTTTTACCAAGGGGTTGAAAACACACCCTTTGACTCGATTTTGAGGTTGCTTGAGTTGTTCAGACCTCAACGTTTTCATTCTTTCAGTGGAAATCATGGGCAGAATGCCACATTATTTACACCATAATTCTCCTAGGGGTAAATTTCTATCACTTCTTGATTCCTATGAAGCAGGTGGCAAATGTATGTGTTAACAGGACTGATGGGATATTCTTCGCGTTAGCTAAATCACTGTGGTTCTTTCTTCTTTGTTCAGTTATGGGGTTGATGCAGGTGGAACGACATCTGGTCGAAGGGGAATCCTATAGTCCCCTAGTCAATGAAGCTTGAATACCTTCAAATACAGGTCTTCCGGCCATGAATTTCCTAAGAAATTCCTCGACAAACTTCTCAAATTCGTTGATTTCACCCGACATTCTAGCTTTTAACAGACAACGGATAGACAAATAGACAGGCGAGGTATACTTTCAGATAGTGGCAGGAAGAACAGTTCAACACTTGGACAATTCTCTACTTAGCTCATTTAGTCACGAGTATCAAAAAGTGTTCCCAACGCCACGATCGACAAGTTAAAAAAGTGGGGTGGTGTGACGGATATTCCAATGGAAAGGAACTAGAGTTAAATGCTTCCATTAATGTAAATCTAGTCATTATGGCAAGATCTCAATGTCCAAAAGAAGTTTATAAACCCATAAATGTGTTTCCTAACCGTTTTGGAGCATCATTCTAATGGTCGGGGCACCTCCATCGGTTATATAACTTCACCAGGGAGATGTCCAAATCTACGCGGACTTTTTGTTGTATCAAGGTTCAAATATTGCTAACCTACCTCTTGTGAGGTTCCGGTCTGCGAAGTCTTCCATATGGTTTCCTTAACTTCTTGTAGCTTTTCCACCTTAGCATTCTTTTTATTGAGCTTCCTTTCCTTCTTTCCTATTATATGAGTCTCTTTAACTGTTTCTGGAATCCTCTTTCCATTTTTATTCTTATCTTCCCCTAACGTAGTGGCCTCGCACTGTTGAGGTACCCTCAAAGGTTCTGAAGTTAATATCCCTTTTCTTAACACTTCCTGAGTGGGAACACTTCTCTCTTGGATATATAGGTCCTTCAAGCCTTATTTCATTCTTTCAACCTTGATAGCTAATTCTTTTTCTTTATGTCCCTCCTGCATTGTTACTTTTCTCTGTTGCTTTGACTTATCCTCTCGTTCTTCTCTTAGTTGATCTATTTTCCTAGCTATGAAATCCCTCAATTATTGCTCTTTATTTTCTGTAGCTTCTTCCTCTACTTTCCTTCTGATTTGATCCTTCTCAATCCAAGTCTTACCTAACAAAAGTGGAAAAGGAGCGTTGTCCTCAACAAACCTAATGACTTCAAATTCTTCTTCAGTCAATGTTCTATGAACAATAATAGGTACAATAGTTACTCTTCCACATAAAGTTATCATCTTTCCCTTAAACAAGCATATCCTTCCTAAATAAGGTACCAAAGTAGGCTTTCCCAAAACTTCCCAAGTTTCTTCTATCATAATAGTCACTTGTGTTTCTTCATCCAAGACTATACAATCTATGTCGAAGTCTTTTATTCTTGCACTTATGCGCTTTTTTCTTTCGGGATTTCTGGTAAACTGACATCTCTATGAACATTCATCATTTCTTCCAACTATAATAACATAGTCTAAACTTCCTTTGACCTTTTCTCTTTATGAATTTCTAGCATTCCCTTAGTCTCTTGAATCTTTTCATAATTTTCTTTTCTTATGTCCCTCCCTTCAACTTTAGCAATAATCCTTCAACAATCCTCAACCCTATGACCAACAATATTACAACAAAGACAAACATGGCCTACCTTAGGGAATTCCTTAGCAAGATGTCCTGACCTTCTTCAATTATAACACAAAGTCAATCCTCTTTTACTCTTAAATGTTCCCCAATCATTTCTATACTATGCACTTCCCCTTGGATCATAGTGCTAGACCTACAATCTGCAAAAAATATTTCTAGGTTCCTGCATCCACTTATCACTCCAAAAACTCTTTCTATGCATAGGAATAATATATCTTTCTTCATTTCCATTAAATTTACTCAAATAAACTCTTTCTTTCAAATGAGCCCCAACCTTCATACTAGGACAAAATCTATTAAACATACTTAAATTAATTCTTTCAAAACAAAACATTTCACTTATCTTTTTCTTACGAAAGAACAAAGATTGTTTCTTTTATAATCTCACCTCTTTTCTTCAGAACAACTTACTTTCTTGGCATAAATATTCGCAAGTCAGGTAGAGTACTGCGCGCTTTAGCACCATACCTACGCACAAAGCTTTTCTTTTTCTTTACTTCAGTTCCCAACAATCATAGTTTCAGGTCCCAGCAACAGAACCATTTGTTGGCACAGGGGTAGACCCAGGGTTCAACGTTTAACATCGCACCAACAAAACCCAGACTACCGATCCTTTTGGAAACACCTGCAAAGCAGGAAAAGTCTCACCTGAGGTAGAAGCAGGTGGGGTTATAGGACGTAGGTGTCTGTAACCAGGTTGAGACACCATTCTGTGATAAGAGCAGTTTGTAGAATATTTTGTTAACGCTTAGGAAGTGAACATGCATTAGTTTGTTAACCTCATTAACACCGCAGAGCATAATCAAAGACAGATAAGCACATTAACAACAAGTGATATTGCACCATGAGAAATTAGCACTGTGAGTTAATCCTAGCATTCATTTACCCTTTAACATAAGTAAAGTACTTAAGAAACAACATATATATTCATTACACATCATAATCAAAGAATTAAGCAAAAGCATAACATAAATGACATTGCACAAAGAAAACCATGAGACACTAGATATACGTGGTTCGCCTCAGGGTGGTGTTGCACGAAATTGCAAGTATTCAAAGCTTCCTGGTGTATCGTGACAAGGGACTAATCACCTCTCGTGGATCCTTGAAATTTGGCGGTGGTGCGTTTACCGATCACCTGCGAGTTTTGGTATAAAGACAGACGTACTACCAACAAATGGTATCAGAGCTAGAGGTCACGATTTCGATACACACTCGGCTCGCGCTGAGGGGGATATTGTTGCAAAACATTACAAGTAGTCAGTGTTCCTCGGTGTATCGTGACAAGGGACTAATTTCCTCTCGTGGATCCTTGAAATCTGGTAGTGGTGAGTTTACCAATCACTTGTGGGTTTTGTTGTGATGGCGGCCGTACTACCAACAGGTGGGATTACGTCCACAAACCACTTCTCATGTTTATTATTCGCCAAAATCTTACATCTAGACACTCCTGTTCACTAAGCCACAAAGTCAAACTTTGCACAAGACAAGAGATCTGAACACTAAGCACTAGATCCTCCTTCTTTACCATCCAAAAATAATTCAAATGCACAGAGCCAAAATCTATTATCACAACACTTATCACCTGCTCCACACTAAGCATCACAAGCACTGAGCGTAGTCTACAAAATCACAGTCTATCACAAATCCTCGACCACATTCATTCCGTCGCACACAGAACTACTACCGCTTCTACAATACATTCCTCTTATTTATACTTTAGAAAATATTACGATAAGGCCTAAACATGGGGAAAACCCATGGGACAACATCCCATAAACCCCTTAAAAAACCCATAGGACCCCTTACTGGGTCCACATAACCCTCAAAATAGGTGAGATCCGCGATCTCAGCTCCGCCTGGGCGCTCCTACTTCGACCAACGTGTCGAAGTCCAAAAGTGGGCCAAAACCTCCAAAAATGACCAAATTTTCCCCAAAACTTGGTCGAGGGCCAACAAGAGGATCCCATGGGGCCTAAATGGGCATCTGTTGAATGAAATTAACAAAGTGGGATATGAGGCAATCTCAGGGAAGCCAATTTCTCACCAACATGAAAAAGACATAACACATGTTGAAGCACCCTTATCCACAATTGTTCTAAAGATAGTTTTCGTGCTATACATGACTTGGATTTGAAAATTGACATCGTAAGGAAGTCGAGGATTCACATTAGAAGTATATAACATTATCATTTGCGAACTCATGGAATCAAGGGCTCTAGTAGTTGTGTTGGGAAACTTTGGAGTGCTTCCAAGGTCGACATAGTGCACAGTTCTTGGGATACGTCTTCTACAATTGAGTAGTTTTGGGCAACCTGAGCACTTAGGTTGTGAAATAACTACTTAAACAAACCCTTGGGTATGCATGGAATTGATTCTCTCATAGTTTTCTCTATATGCAGAGGATTTAACAACTTGAACGATTCCTTTTATTTTTAGGTCGACCCAGTATTATCATAATTACAAGCTCTAGTCAAAATATGTATCTATGATCCACACATATAGACATTTAATGAATTATTATCTTCCAAGAGTGCCCCCCATTTTACCCCTTGTGTAAAGCTAGTGTTACTTGAAGTTCCCATAGTCATAAGTTGACCTTGAGGGAAATGATTACTTTGCACAACAGGTTGTTGTCGTGCCAACAAATGTTGATCCTCTTCAAGTTTGGGGAGTTGGTGTGTTAAATGAACTTCCTTACACAACTTGCAAGGAAAATTAACTTTCTTTTTATCCTTTTTTGGCCCACTGACATTGTTTTTGGTCTTGTTTACATCATTTTTTTTGTGACTGGCGGAATCGACAACTCATGGTTCTCGTACTCGCGTGACACGGGGTTGATTATTGTATGATACCTCTATAACCTCCAGGTTCATCCACACAACCCGCAAGCATGGGGCATGGGTAAATCAAGGTGAGAATCGAATGTGAGACCTCCTTTTAATATTTCTTTCCATTTACATGGCACTTGCTAATCGGTCTACACCCCTACGGGCAGTCTTGTTTGCATCATTATTACCCCCACCTCCTTTCTTATTACCCTTCTTTTCCTTCCTTCCTTTGGGTTGGTTTTTAACCTTCAAATGTTTTTACTATACAGTGTGCACATCAGAAGTTTGAAGTTGGGGAGAGATCAAAGCATGAGCTTGACTAACTACGGGTGGATGTATATACAGTTGCTTCATTTGGTTTGCTATTAAAATCATAGTGGAATTATATAAGGAACCCACAACACCTTCAACATGTGGTCCAGGATTCAATCTAGAAGGGTTTTTACTAGGTCTCGGTGCATTTGGAAGTATTTCATATAGAACTCTAGATGAAGAATAAATCAAATTTAATTATTGAGTTGTGAATATTTCTTGTTCTTCGGTTGTCACTCCCAAAAGAGAGACATATTTAGTTATGTAATGTAACAAAGAATTCAAGAACCATTCTAAAAGAAACTTAGGAGGGATCAAAGATTTTATCATTCACTTCCTTCTCTACCACTCTTGGATGTGGTCGGATATGTTGGTAGAATTTCCTTGCCTAAAAGTATACAAGAAGTCAATCTCGGTGTCATAACAAAAAAGAAGTTGGAAATGGTTCAAGAAAATCACAGCTAATTCATGAAAATTTCTAAACGACACTCATTTCAGGTCAATATAACATTTCGTAGCCACCCCAGTGAGGATACATTAAAATAGTCTCAAATTGACAAATTCATGCATCAACGTTTTGGATGAGCACAATATAAGGAAATATGTCACACGATCTTTGGGATATTTTCTATCCTTCCCTTCAAAATTTGGAATGTCTTATGGGATCCTTTTAGGGACCAGAGGCCAATTTTGATTGTGACACAACAAATCATTAGTGATTTTTGAAAGGTCTGACAAGTTTAAAGTTTCCAAAAATGGAAGTTTTGGTTGTGACATAGAGTTCCAAATTCTAGGGTTGTAATCCCCCGATTGGTTGGCGCTAGGAAAAGAATATCCTGGAATTTTACTAGCACTAGGTTTCCAAGTAGTGTTTACACGTCGACCAAGTTATTGTTTGTAACTTTGAGATCCCTGGCCAAAAGAAGGAAAGCCTCCACCCATTAGATTCCCAAATTTTTGGAAAGGGTTTCCCTTCACCAATATCCCATGAGAAGTGTTGGAACATATATAAATCCTAAACCTTGAGCTTTACTTTCTTGAACTTCATCTTTTTTAAATAATGACTCAGAAGTCATATTTCGAATGTTTAAGTCAAATTTACTTCTAGTCATAAGGAGTGCATGATATATGCCATTGATAAAGTTCCCCCGTTCATCGAACGATCCCCTTTTTTTCCTGAGTTTTGGAGCTGCCTGATTGTTAAAGAGTCGAATCACTAAAGGTCACTTCAGAGCTTCATGCTTTGGGCATTTCTATAGGTATTAACGTTTAAAGTCCCAATACCCGAAAAATGTTTGTTATCACTGTTCATAAAAATTTAAAGGACCCTAGTCACAGTACACGTGTACCTTTTGAGTCTCCCCTGGGTTGACATGTGTCATCCATTTCCGACCTTTTCAGCTGAAGATTCATACGATTCTAAGTGACACATGGCACCCTCTGGTCTCGACACGTCATCTAAAATGACATCATCTTCAACATGTCACTACGGGTAATGGCCTTTCGTAAATATAATAAAGAGCTAACTTGCAAATCCACGAAGAAAAAAAATGCCGAAATATTAAATCTTAAGTAAGTTAAGTTAATTTTGATTAAAATATAGTTAACAACTTCGCACTTCGGAGTTCGGACCTTTACCATCCATAACATCCTGAAATATCTGAAGTCTGAACTTCTGAAAGCACTTAAATATAAACACGATTAATTAATGTTTTAAAAGGAGATTATCTCATAATTAACCTTTCGTGAATTCACGAATCAGGAAATTTCGAGCCTGTTTCATCCAAAATTCTCGATCATGAACAACCGATATTAATGGCATTAATCACAAATCAATGGTAATGATTTTAACATAGATTGCAGATCACCAGCTAGATTTTCTCATTAAGATAAATAAATTTATCGTCAGTAAAGATATTTTCGAATCAATGCGCCCGATCTGAACAAAATTGCTCGATTTTGAATTTCATTTTCATCTTGCATAGAATAGTAAGTTTTTTCCAATTGAGAAGCTCATGAATTCCCCTGTAACAGGTAATCTCATTTCAGTATTATTGATATCATGGCATCATGGAAGATGGCTAAAGAAGTTGGTGAAGGCGCAAATCCAAATGCAGACGTCCTGTCAAATACCTCACCAAGAGCCATAGACACTGTGAAAAGTAGGACACATGTGTTCGATATTCTAGAGCATGAGCTTATAAATTGCCCAGAGGATTCTGGTGATGAAGTGAGAGAAACTTATGCAACTAAACTCAGTGACATAGCTCATTCGGAGCTACACAAAATAGTTGCGCGACCGACACTCATGCCGTATAACGACATGATAGGTTGGGCCCTGGAAAATGTCGACATTCAAACCAGGAGCATTTACAACTCTCAAAATGTTGTTGTTGGGTAATTCCAACCAGAACACATACAAGTAATGTAAAATCTATCCCCCGGTTTTAAATATAATCACAATGTTGCGTTCTTGCTGGAATTTGAACAAGAAGAGTGTATACAATATGCTACGTTTACACCACAATGTCATTAGATACCCATATGATCTATGTAGCTATGATTCTTTGTACGTTATTCGAGAAGAAAAGTCCCACCCATTTCCCAGTGGCATGGGTGCCAATTATGCATGAATTTGTCGAGGTCTACTCTTTCAATTGGGCCAAGATGTTATCAGACAACCTGGCTAAGTAAATCATAGAGTATCAATTGGAAAAGTCCAAAGGGAAACATGCCATGTTCTACATGTTTTCATATATAATGGACAATATTTCCTTTATGAACCCTTTTCCATTAATGAACTGGAGTTGGACCCCAACCAGCGTTGACCCTATCCACTTCTATCAATCCAAGTTGTGGAAAGACAAGTCCAGAGATTTATTCTACAAAATATTCCATTCTGTAGTAGTGCCCATCCATATCGCCCTATATGATTTCCCAGCCCCCAAAATTTCAGACAAAATCATGGGAAACCTAGGAAAAATAGCAGACTGGTACATCGAAGAAAAATTTTCTTACCTCAAGGTTTTTGGATGCTCGATCCCTCCCCATGCTCTCCCTAAGTTTTTACCAGATCGGATAGTATGTCGAGAAGTGTCTTATCAAACCATGACAGGGGGCATCAACAAGGAATTGAAAGCAACCTAGAAAAATGTATTGCCAACCTTCCCTCTTCAGGTTTGTATGTTTTCATTGTTAGACTTTGTTCATTCCAAAGTAGAATCTACATCTCTGGAGGATGTCAAGTTATTTGAAATTGAATTTAAAAGGAGCAACCCACAAAAAATCGTGGAAAACCACCTGGCTCAATACAAATTGAAGAAATATATGCATGAGAACTCCCCACATGATGAAGTATTTAGGGGATTCAGGTCTTACAAGGAAGTGTTGAACATAGTCCAAACTTTGTCTCCATACCAACAAACCAGTTTCTTCAATTTTCAAAAGCACAGACATAATAGTTTACCGAAATTTCTACAGGGAGAGTCGGTAGCCATGCCACCTACACAAAAAATTGTACCTCTGGGTTTTGAAGCAGGGATCTCTGGTAAACAGGAAACTAAGGAAAACCCAAAGGGAACATAAGTTTTGACATAGGAATTGGAAGCAGGGGCAGGATACATATCCTTCTAAACTAGCCACGTCTGCTGCCAAAACCGTTGAGAAATAACCATCTACAGAAATAGGTTCCCATATCATTTCATTGACACCGTTACAGTCTACTTTCGCAAACCTTAGTTCCGAATTCATTTTTATAGATGATATCACCCCAATTGCACCCGAAGATATGCCTCTTCATACTTCTTCTTCGGCAAGAAAAGGAGGGCTCTAGTAAAACATGAATCATATCAGAAATATGGAGCGATAATAAAAAGGAAAAGAATGGCATAGAATGGACAGAACCGAGATGATTCAGAATTCACCAAGGAAATTTCAGGTTCACTAGGTGCATTTTCCACTACAAATCAGTGGTTTGTGGAAAATCTGGCTGAGCAGCTAAAACAGAGAAGCTTGTTGGTAGGGAAGTTGCAAGATCTGATAATGACTATGGAACATGATGTGAAAAATAATATGAACAAATATTTTGAACAGATCATAGCTTATGACAGGCATCAAATACAACAACTGCAAGCTAACCTTGAAGAGCTCCATCAGAATTTGCAGGCCAACAAAGACTTGATCACGCAACAAGAAGAGATAATAAAACAATTGCAAGCCAGTTAGACTTGATTGAAGGTATGTCAATAAAGGTATCATATTTTCAGACTCAAGCATTAGAGTTAAATGAAAATATATAAATAGCCCAGCAAGATCACTTCATGAAGGTCGAGGCTATCCAGAAGTGCTACCAGACAATTGACCTTTCTCTGAAATACATCTACATCAAGGAAAGAGAAGATCATTCTGCTTGAGTTATGTTTTAGGAGGGTGTCCTATTGGTACCGAAGGATGATGTCTCAGATGTTCATCGAATTTCCCTTTCACAACAAATAAGAGGTGATATAGTTTTGAAGGCTTGGGAAACAAATTCAACAGAAAGCAAGAGACTTTCCAGAGATGTAAATGAATCTTGTCTAGAAGCGTTGACATCACTAGACAAAGGGATAATTGATTTTAAAGGGAATGTTATTTCTGAAGCCCTGGGTCAAATCAATATAGAAAATTATCACTATAACTCCAGAACAAGCAAAGAAGAAGCTCTAATGGCCATCCAAAGTATAAACGAGATTAATCTCCCTCAAATAAGAAAATCGATAGAGAACCCAATCTTGCACTTACAGGTCACATCCGAAGGAGTGAAACCGATACAAGAAAAGTTTCCTCGAGTAGAAATAAAGTTATACACTTTCGAGGCCAATCAAAAAACTGAGCCTTCAGGGCTGGTAGTGAAATTAGTAAGTATATGCATCCAATGCATTAAATACATGAAGGCAAGCACATCTGGAAGCAAGTAAGAAAGTGATATTACATTATTGGATATAGTTGAAAGGACAAATGACAACAAAGCTATGATGACTAGGACGTTATGTCAGAATATCAGAAGACAGAAGGGTTTTGGCCAATAGACAAAGAGATTGCCAATGAAGTCCATTATTCTATATGTTCTATTTTCTTATTTTAGATATTTACTATTTTTAGATTATGAGAAGTCCAACCGTTTTTTAGTTGTGACAATTTTGTATAAATACATAGATTGAAGATCTATTGAAGACTTCTTCTTGTCGATTGTAATAAAGAAAATTCTCCTTATTGAGTATTAATACAAGTGAAGACAGAGATTCGGCACTTTCTTTAGTTTGGGTTATGTGTTTCTTATGTTTTTTCATTTCTCAACATTTCTTTATGCATTGATTGATAAATGTTTGATTTCAATTTAGTACAACAACTATTGTAATCGTATTTCATCAGTGATTTATTAAGTAAGCAGTTTTTCCTCTGCATTTACTATGAGTAAATCAAGACCTGCGAGTTGTGTAGATTATTGTATCTTGTACTTTATTCAAGGTTACACTATCTATTTTCTTCCACTGCAACAACGTGAGACTCTTCAGTAATTGATGCCTTTATTTCTTTTACAGTTTTGCATATTTTCTCTCACACCATTCGATATTACAATTTTGACTTAGACACAAAATACGGCCTCTGTGTTTCCATACTGTTAATATCATTTAAGGAATTTTATCATATAACTAAGGTAGAAAAATAACTCCTAAAAAACACTCTCTAAAATGTTCCTGATGCCTGACATTATCCTTTGAGCCTTAAGTTTAATATCAGGACCAACACCTTTTTGGCATCGTTGTTGGGGACGGAGAAATGAAGTTATTTTTCCCTAGGAAAACGACAAGGTAAGATTCTATCTTTGATAGTGAACAAATATTGAATATTGAATTAAGTCTATTTTTATCTTTCACTTAGAGAATCCACCACAGATAAACTAGCATTTCGTCAAAAGAATACCAGAAAGAACCCAGACGATAAGCAGACTACACATGTATCTGATCCTGAAAGGTTGTTGAAACCAAAGGGATACCTCAAATCGACTACCTCATCTGCAGGTAAAAAATACCAACCCAAAGTTTCTCAAGTAAATACTAAGGTTTCGGTTGAAGGAATAACTCCTGAAGATAATTTTAAACAAACACCCTCTGCGGAGGCATCAATTAGCAAAGTACCCAAAGTAAAGATTGAGATTGACTCTTCTGATACTCCAAACAGTCTAAACAAAAGAGGCTCCTCTTTACCCGTTGTCATTAATAGTATGTCGACCTTGTTGGAGTTACTTCACACACACCTAGGATTTTTTTTTCCTAAGGTTATTCCTTGTTTATTAGTCATAATTAGTCATTATCCAGTCTCCTATATTTTAGGGGAGAATATTCCACCTGGAGAATATTCTCTTTC
>SNQJ01S0023725.1:11436-33553 GCA_010110895.2 Picea sitchensis | reverse complement strand
AGGGGAGAATATTCCACTTGGAGAATATTCTCTTTCAGTTGACACTTCAGTTTGACTAGTTGAGTTGAGTTTAGATGTTGCATTGGTTTTGTCACCATGAAACATTGGGATCATCACCAACTCACTACTCTTTGTTCAGTCAGATAATTGAAGACTAGTTGACTAGTTAACTCAGCTAGGTGACAATTCACTTCCGTAACTGCCTGAGAGACTAGACTAGGTGGCAATTTACTCTTGTAACTGTTGGTGTGTGTCCAGATCAATATAGAACACCACTATGGTTCATTAGTTACTCATTTATTCTATATATATTGTAAATTATTCACCCTTTGAGTGTGGAATATGGCTACTGATAATTCTTCCATTCTCTTTATCTTGCTTCTTCTTTCTCAATTTCTCTCTGCAAATGTGTGTAGTATTTTCTAACTAGATCTATTCTGTGCAGGTTCAACAAATTTACAGACCTCACCCTTGCCCAAGGTAAAGGTTTCAGTTCTACGAAACCTTGAAGAACACATTTTATACCTTGATTCGTCCCCTATTGGTTCACCTATCTATACATCTTGTAATTTTGAAAAAACCACTCCACGTTTTCCTTTCCCGCCCCTTCTTGACTTTCCATCTCTTAATGAAATTTTCCCATATTTCCCTTCACCACATCCCAAATAAGTTGAAAGGTCACTACTCTGGTCCCTAGAAGTTTTTGAAACCCCTCTTTTTTCACAAATTTTGTCCCCCAGACTTTCGATGGCTACTGTTAGAGGCGGAGGAGTAGGTGGACAAGGTCAAGGACCACCCCCGCCACCTAGTGGTGCAGACCCCCTGCCCTCGGGAAGAGATCCACACAGGATCGATCTTCTTCAAATTTGCAGAACTGAAATAGTTCTTTCGGGCCCTCATTGGAACCCCACGAATTGGATCCACAAGTCCTTCCATGAAAACTCCACCTGCGCAAACATGCACTAGGTGAGAGTCTTCACCTTCATGCAACCACGATGTTGTGGCTGTATCGGGATTTCGGTAATTGGGAGTTTGAAATGCAGCGACCCAAATCACTACCTCCTCTACTTTTCGAACCCCAAAACTTCCTAGATCTTTTTGGGATTCCATGAATCGAGACTCCACGACCCACGACTCCTTCACTCTTGAATTCCCGGTTGCCGAAATGCCAAAAAGGGATTAACGGCTCTGGTTCGTGTTATTCCTCTGAAAGTTTTCAGGGTTCACAATTTCATGAGTTGTGACTCCACGTCGCTTGACTCCTGGCCTCTCGAACACCCGGGTCCTAAAATGTTGAAATCTACCCGACCACGGTCCACTTTTTCAGGATTTTGGAACTTGCGATCCCGCAACTATGAATGTAGATAGTTCTTGGTCCTTCGATCTCCTAGACCCCGAAATGACGAAATGTTGAAAATACATTCAGCCTTAACATTCTCACAGATCTGTGAGATCCGACGGTCCATGGGATTTTTGGCACTTCTCCACAAAGCGTCTCCATCGTCCCTTTCAGCTCTTTCTTGTGAGCGACCTCCCAGAGGTTAAACTCTGTGCGCCTTCCTCTGGATCCGACGACTATGGGTCCTTTGCACTAGATCAGATGACCTAGATCTGTTTCTCTTCCTTGTGCTCTCTCCTCCTGTTGTATGGACGTGAAACTCGACGGTCCAGATCTCGCCTCTCCATCTGATCTAACGACATTTGTGCTCTACCTTGAGCATGGCCTTCTTCTTTTCCCTTGGAAGATTTCTTGCTCCAAAAGGCCCCGGCCTTTACTTCCTTTGTGAGCTCAATTCCTTTGGATATCGCCTGCGTTCTAGGAACGCTATCCCTCCTGAGCTTTGTCGGTTGTGAAACCTCCCAGGGTTTCTCGAACTTCTCCTCACTCTATTGTTACTCGGTGTGCTAAGGCACTATCCTTCCTGAGATTTATTTACCTGAGCCTCTAGGGGACTCGCCCTTCTGTGTCCTCAAAGGGAATCTGGTGTCCTCTTGAAAACCTTCTGCTCAAACCCTCCTTGCTGAGCTTAACAAATTATTCAGTAACTCTGTAAGTGTCTCTCCTTGACACTTCTCTTATCTTAGAACTCGAAAGAGAGTTCTTCTCGGTGCACTCTATGCAACTTCTCAATACCCTCCTGGAAAAGTTTCCATAGAACCCTTAGTGATTATGTTATCTCTATGCCTTCCTCTGCATAGTCTTACCTCCAAGGTGTTCAACAACCTTGAGGTTTCTCCCTGGGTCTAATAATTCCCCTGGTGCACCCTCCTGGCACAACTCTTTCCAAATTCCATACAATTCAGAAGTACATTCTATGCATTGGCTCAATGCATCCTGTGCATTTGCTCAATGCCCTCCTAGCAGAGCCTTTACAAAATTATCAGCAATTCTTATTTTCCCCTCTGTGCTCTCCTCTGCAGAGTTTCTCCTTCAAGGTGTTCAACAACCTTGAGGATTCCTCCCTGAGTCAATGACTACAACTGGTGCGCTCTCCTGGCACGTCTTTGTCTGAAATTCCGCAGAATTCAGAAGTGCACTCCTTGCACTGGCTTTCAGAACCCTCAGTATTCTATCATGCAACCTTTTGCATGAAGCCTCAAAGAACCCAAACCTTAAATAAAAGAACTCACAGACAGGAAAATATATCTATCTCCTGCAGATGGAACTTAACATACATCTACAACATATCATCAACACATAAAGACATTCATTCATGAATTCACAAACACATGAACAACAACATGCAGGAAAAACTTCTCTGTTTGTATTAATATGAAATGCCTCTTTACAATGTGTTCGAGCTCGGACTGCCACAGAGTCTCGACTCTCCTCTCCTATCCAACCTATTCTCTCTTATTCTCTGCCTTCTACCTCTTTATGAAAGAAAAGATCTTTTTACAAAAGGGGGCTCCTCGAGCGCTTCCCTCCATCCTGACCAACTCTCATTAATTTACATTCAATTACATTGAATGGCTGTCTAGTTCGAATCGGATCTATATCTCAGCCTTACAACCATTTAAGGCAACCTTTATCTAAAGCCTGCGCACATGCAAGGCTTTTGGCTCTACTAGCCTTACAACATTTAATACAATTTCAAAATTTGAAAAACGAGAGGGTTGCGCCTCTCTCCTTCCATTGAATGTGCACTTTGATGTGCTAGCTGGATGGTGCATAGCTGGCTTGGAGCGATGCTCCTACATCATACTCCTCTGCTATGAGAAATTTATGAGCTCCTGCTCATGAGCTTCCCAGTATGGCTATCAAAATCCACCTGGATCCCAAACAGTTCTTTGAAGTTGTCCATCCGCTCCATCGCTTCGTTGTTATTGTTGCTTCTGTTGCCTTGCTTCTATGGAAGGTTCTCCTCTGCTTAGCTTCCCTTTACTGACGGCTTCTTCTGATTTGATCATCAGCCTTATGAACTTCTCAATTATCTCGTCCAGCTGCTCCCAGGGCTAGCTTTCCTTTTGCAGCCTGCTCCGTTGCACTTCTTCCCTACAAATGGGTAGATCAACTAGATCTCCCATGCCATCTTCTTCCTTTGTGGCCTCAACTTGCCACCCTGCTGCAAAATTCATCTCTACAGTCTTATCTTCTTGACTCACCTGTTTTTTAGTCACCCTCTCTAGAAAACTTGCCTCTACCATTTCTTCTGCTGGTTCAACTCTAGCTTCCTCCAGCTGCTCTACAGACTAGGATTTTGCTTCATCTGTTGTTGCATACCTCAACGTTGCAGTCATCATCAACTGTTTAGCTCCTTGGCTAAAATTTCTGAGCGATTCCTCAAAATTCTCCTCTACTAACATCTGCATGACTGTATCCTCATGGAAGTCATCTACTGGTTCTGTATTATTCAGCCAATCCTCCAACATTTCTATCTGCTTCTCCCATGGAGTGAGCATCTCAACTGTGTGCTGCTCTTCTTTTCCTTGGGCAACTTTTGATATCTACTCCATCTCTTTAAAAATCACAACTGGTTGTCCTTCCGCTGTTGCTGCATTGGCAACACACACGCTGGCCTCAAATGGGCTATATGGAAGGAATACCTTTATCCCTCCAATCATCATAATTCTCTTCTGATCTCCTTCTCTATCAGTTGTCCTTACTGATATGAACTCACCTTTGAGCTCATATTCTCTGTCATCTCCTCTCACTGATCCAAACTCATCCCTGAGTTCATGAAACTTTCAGACAGTCTCATCTTCTCTCCCTTGCCCACCTGGCAATATGGGATTTCCTCTCTGCCCTTTTGGCAGTCCATGAGATCCTCAAGTGATCTCATCTCATTTCCCTCCTGGAAGTATACGAGACCTTCACTTGATCTCTTTCTATTTCCCACCTGGCAATTTGAAAGTCCATCTCTGCCCACTTGGCGGTCTATGAGATCTATGCTCGATCTCTCTTCTTCATCATCACTGAGATTTCTCCCAGCTTCTGGTTCACAGGTGTGAACCATCTCCTCTGTGGCCTTGAGGCTTTTCACATACCTCAACCACCTCCTCAACAACCTTTTCTATCTTTTGGCCAACAATTCCTTGATTGACCACTTTGCTTTCCTCCTCAGAGGTCATTCATACACCCAATGTGTCTTTGTGTTCTGCTGCACTCGTAGTGCACGCTCTTCCATTCTTACCCTCACCTCAGCGAGCTCCAAATCCATCTCTGGATCTTTCTTCTTCTTGTGGTATTCCCTGTGACCATGCCCATGGCCTTTAGTAGACATATTCATGTTCCTTTCTTCCCTTCTGGAAAACTTGTTGTTGTCACTCTACAACCGTGATTACTTCCAGCATTACTTGGTGAAAACTTGTTGATTACTTCTTTCAGGCCCTCACTGGAACCCCACAAATTCAATCCACAGGTCCGTCCACGAAAACCCCACCTACACAAACATGCACTAGGTGCAAGTCTTCACCTTCACACGACCACGACATTGTGGTTGTATTGGGATTTCAGTAACCAGGAGTTTGAAATGCAGCGACCCAAACCACTGCCTCCTCTACTTTTCGAACCTCGAAACTACTTAGATCTTTTCGGGATTCCATGAATCGGGACTCCAGGACCCACGACTCCTTCACTCTTGAATTCCCGGTTGCCGAAATGCCGAGAAGGGATTAACGACTCTGGCTCGTGCTATTCCTCTGAATGTTTTTGGGGTTCACAATTTTGCGAGACGAGACTCCACGTCGCCCGAATCCTGGCCTCTCGAATACCCGAGTCTCGAAATGCCGAAATCTACCTTACCATGGTACACTTTTTCGAGATTTCAGAACATGTGATCCCGCAACTCTGGATGTAGACGGTTCTTGGTCCTTCGATCTCTCGGATCCCGAAATTCTGAAATGTTGAAAATACATTCAGCCTTAACCTTCTCATAGATCTGTGAGATCTGATGGTCCATGGGATTTTTGGCACTTCTCCACGAAGCGTCTCCACCATCCCTTTCAGATCTTTCTCATGAGCGACCTCCCAGAGGTTAAACTCTGTGCGCCTTCCTCCGGATCCGACGACTATCGGTCCTTTGCACTAGATCAGATGACCCAAATCTGTTTCTCTTCCTTGTGCTCTCTCCTCCTGTTGTCTGGATGTGAAACTCGACGGTCCATATCTCACCTCTCCATTTGATCTAACGATAGTTGTTCTCTACCTTAAGCATGGCCTTCTTCTTTTCCCTTGGAAGATTTCTTGCTCCAAAATGCCTTGGCCTTTGCTTCCTTTGCGAGCTCAATTCCTTTGGATATCTCCTGCGTTCTAGGAACGCTATCCCTCCTGAGATTTGTCGACTGTGAAACCTCCCAGGGTTTCTCGAACTTCTCCTCACTCTGTTGTTATTCGATGCGCTAAGGCACTATCCTTCCTGAGCTTTGTTTACCCGAGCCTCTAGGGGACTCACCCTTCTATGTCCTCAAAGGGAATCTAGTGTCCTTCTGACAACCTTTTGCTCAACCCCTCCTTGTTGAGCTTAACAAATTATTCAGTAACTCTGTAAGTGTCTCTCCTTGACACTTCTATTATCTTATAACTCGAAAGAGAGTTCATCTCGGTGCACTCTATGCAACTGCTCAATACCCTCCTGGTAGAGTTTCCACAAAACCCTTAGTGATTATGTTATCTCTGTGCCTTCCTTTACACAGTCCTACCTCCAAGGTGTTCAACAACCTTGAGGTTTCTCCCTGGGTCTAATACTTCCCCAAGTACGCCCTCCTGGCACAACTCTGTCCAAATTCCGTAGAATTCAGAAGTGCATTCTATGCACTGGTTCAATCCATCCTGTGCATTTTCTCAATGCCCTCCTAGCAGAGCCTTTACAGAATTCTCAGCAATTCTGCTTCTCCCCTCTGTGCTCTCCTCTGCACAATTTCTCCTTCAAGGTGTTCAAAAACCTTGAGGCTTCCTCCTTAAGTCAATGACTACAGCTGGTGCGCTCTCCTGGCATGTCTTTGTCTGAAATTCCACAGAATTCAGAAGTGCCCTCCTTGCACTGGCTTTCAGAACCCGCAGTATTCTGTCATGCAACCTTTTGCATGAAGCCTCAAAGAAACCAAACTTGAAATCAAAGAACTCATAGACAGGAAAATATATCTATCTCTTGCAGATGGAACTTAACATACATCTACAGCATATCATCAACACATAAAGACATTCATTCATGAATTCACAAACACATGAACAACAACATACAGGAAAAACTGCTCTGTTTTTATTAATATGAAATGCCTCTTTACAATGTTTTCAAGCTCGGATTGCCATAGAGTCTCTCCTCTCCTCTCCTATCCAACTTATTCTCTCTTCTTCTCTTCCTTCTACCTCTCTGTGAAAAAAAATATCTTTTTACAAAAGGGGGCTCCTCGAGTGCTTCCCTCCATCCTCACCAACTCTCATTAATTTACATTCAATTACATTGAATGGTTGTCTAGCCCGAATCGGATCTAGATATCAGCCTTACGACCATTTAAGGCAACCTTTATCTAAAGCCTGTGCACATGCATGGATTTTGTCTCTACTAGCCTTACAACATTTAATACAATTTGAAAATTTGAAAAACGAGAGGGTTGCGCCTCTCTCCTTCCATTGAATGTGCACTTTGATGTGATGGTTGGATGGGGCATAGCTGGCTTGGAGCGATGCTCCTGCATCATACTCCTCTTCTATGAGAAATTCATGAGCTTCCCAGCATGGCTGTCAAAATCCACCTGTATCCCAAACAGTTCTTTGGAGCTGTCCATCCGCTCCATCGCTTCGTTGTTGCTATTGCTTCTGCTGCCTTACTGCTATGGAAGGTTCTCCTCTACTCAACTTCCCTTTGCTGACTGGTTCTTTTGATATGATCATCAACCTTCTGATCTTCTCAATTATCTCGTCCAGCTGCTCCCAGGGTTGGCTTTCCTTTTGCAGCCTGCCCCATTGCACTTCTTCCCTGCAAATGGGTAGATCAACTAGATCTCCCATGCCATCTTCTTCCTCTGTGGCCTCAACTTGCCACCCTGCTGCAAAATTCATCTCTACAGTCTTATCTTCTTGAGTGACCTATTGTTCAGTCACCCTCTCTAACAGACTTACCTCTACCATTTCTTTTGCTAGTTCAGCTCCAGCTTCCTTCAGCTACTCTCTAGACTGGGATTTTGCTTCATCTACTACTGCATGCCTCGACATTGCAGTCATCATCAACTGTTCAACTCCCTCACTAAAATTTCTGAGCGATTCCTCAGAATGCTCCTCTGCTAACATCTGCATGACTGTCTCCTCATGGAAGTCATCTATTGGTTATGTATTGTTCAGCCAATCCTCCAACATTTCTAGCTCCTTCTCCCATGGAGTGAACATCTCAACTGTGTGCTCCTCTTCTTTTCCTTGTGCAACTTTTGATATCTGCTCCATCTCTTTGAAAATCACAGCTGGCTCTCCTTCCGCTGGTGCTTCATTGGCAACAGACACGCTGGCCTCAACTGGGCTATATGGCAGGAATACCTTTATTCCTCCAATCTTCAGAATGCTCTTCTGATCTCCTTCTCTATCAATTGTCGTTGCTGATATGAACTCACCTCTGAGCTCATATTCTTTGTCATCTCCTCTCACTGATCCAAACTCATCCCCGAGTTCATGAAACTTTCAGACAGTCTCATCTTCTCTCCCTTGCCCACCTGGAAATATGGGATTTTCTCTCTGCCCTTCTGGCAGTCCATGAGATCCTCCAACGATATCATCTCATTGCCCTCCTGGAAAATTGAACTTTCAGCACCGCCCTCCTAGCAGTATCCAAGACCTTCACTTGATCTCTTTCTATTGCCCACCTGTCAATTTGAAAGTCCATCTCTGCCCACTTGGTGGTCTATGAGATCTCTGTTGGATATCTCTTCTTCATTATCACTGATATTTCTCCCAGCTTCTGGTTCACAGGCATGAACCATCTCCTCTATGGCCCTGAGGATTTTCACATACCTCAACCACCTCCTCAACAACCTTTGCTATCTTTTGGCCAACAATTCCTTGACTAGCCACTTTGCTTTCCTCCTTAGAGGACATTCATACACCCAATGTGTCTTTGTGTTCTGCTGCACTCGCAATGCACACTCTTCCAATCTCTCCCTCACCTCAGCGAGCTCCAGATCCATCTCTGGATTTTTCTTCTTCTTGTGGTCTTCCTTGTGACCACGCCCATGACCTTCACTAGCCATATTCCTGTTCCTATATTCCCTCCTGGAAAACTTGTTGTTGTCACTCTGCAACCATGATTACTTCCAACCTTTCCTACAGTCCTCCTGACTGCCTATTAATTGTTGCGTACCTTGCAACAATCATCACAAAGCTTCAACACTCTATCTTCCTTTTCCTTCTGTCTGTAAGAAAAGCTCGGTGCTTCCTACCTCTGTCTCCTACAAAATTCAAATCCTTCTCTGCTACCACTTGGTGCAGACCCCCTGCCCTCGGGCCGAGATCTGCATAGTATCAATCTTCTTTGAATTCGCAGAACTGAAATAGTTCTTTCGGGCCCTCACTGGAACCCCACGAATTCGTTCCACAGGTCCTTCGACAAAAACCCCACCTGCACAAACATGCACTAGGTGCGAGTCTTCACCTTCACACGAACACAACATTGTGGTTGTATTGGGATTTCAGTAACCGGGAGTTTGAAATGAAGCGACCCAAAACACTGCCTCCTCTACTTTCTGAACCCCGAAACTGCTAATATCTTTTCGGGATTCCGCGAATCGTGACTCCACGATGCACGACTCCTTCACTCTTGAATTCCCGATTGCCGAAATGCCGAGAAGGGATTAACGGCTCTGGCTCATGCTATTCCTCCAAATGTTTTCGGGGTTTGTGATTTCACGAGTCGGGACTCCACGTCGCCCGACTCCTGGCCTCTCGAACACCCGAGTCTCGAAATGCCGAAATCAACCCGACCATGGTCCACTTTTTTGGGATTTTGGAACTCGCAATCCGGCAACTCCGGTTGCAGACGGTTATTGGTCCTTTGATCTCCTGGACCTTGAAATGTCGAAATGCCGAAAATACATTCAGCCTTATTCTTATCATAGATCTGTGAGATCCGACGGTCCACGGTATTTTCGACACTTCTCCACGAAGCATCTGCAACTTTCGTTTCAGCTCTTTTTCCTGTGCGACCTCCCAGAGGTTAAACTCTGTGTGCCTTCCTTCGGATCCGATGGCTATCGATCCTTTGCACTAGATCTGACGGCCCAGATCTGTTTCTCTTCCTTGTGCTCTCTCCTCCTGTTGTTTGGACGTGAAACTCGATGGTCCATATCTCGCCTCTCCAGCTGATCTAACGACAGTTGTGCTCTACCTTGAGCATGGCCTTTTTCTTTTCCCTTGGAATATATCTTTCTCCAAAAGGCCCTTTCCTTTGCTTCCTTTGCGAGCTCAATTCCTTTGGATATCACCTGCGTTCTAGGAACGCTATCCCTCCTGAGCTTTGTCGACTGTGAATCCTCCCAGGGTTTCTCGACCTTCTCCTCACTCTTTTGTTACTCAGTGTGCTAAGGCACTATCCTTCCTGATATTTATTTACCCGAGCCTCTAGGGAACTCGCCCTTATGTGTCCTCAAAGGGAACCGGGTGTCCTCCTAACAACCTTCTGCTCAAGCCCTCCTTGCTGAGTTGAACAGAGTATCCAGTAACTCTGTAAGTGTCTCTCCTTGACACTTCTCTTATCTTAGAACTCGAAAGAGATTTCTTCTCGATGCACTCTATGCAACTTATCAATTCCCTCCTGGCAGAGTTTACACAGAACCCTCAGTGATTATATTATCTCTGTGCCTTCCTCTGCACAGTCTTACCTCCAAGGTGTTCAACAACCTTGAGGTTTCTCCCTAGGTCTAATACTTCCTCTGGTGTGCCCTCCTGGCACAACTCTATCCAAATTCCACAGAATTCAGAAGTGCATTCTATGCACTGGCTCAATGCATCCTGCGCATTTGCTCAATGCCCTCCTGAAAGAGCCTTTATAGAATTCTTAGCAATTCCGCTTCTCCCCTCTGTGCTCTCCTCTGCAAAGTTTCTCCTTCAAGGTGTTCAACAGCCTTGAGGCTTCCTCCATTAGTCAATGACTACAGCTGATGCACCCTCCTGGCACGTCTTTGTCTGAAATTCCACAGAATTCAGAAGTGCACTCCTTGCACTTGCTTTCAGAACCCGCAGTATTCTGTCATGCAAACTTTTGCATGAAGCCTCAAAGAACCCAAACCTGAAATCAAAGAACTCACAGACAGGAAAATCTATCTATCTCTTGCAGATGGAACTTAACATACATCTATAGCATATCATCAACACATAAATACATTCATTCATGAATTCACAAACACATGAACAACAACATGCAGGAAAAACTGCTATGTTTGTATTAATATGAAATGCCACTTTACAATGTGTTCGAGCTCGGACTTCCACAGAGTCTTGGCTCTCCTCTCCTATCCAACCTATTCTCTCTTCTTATCTGCCTTCTACCTCTATGTGAAACAAAAGAAGATCTTTTTACAAAAGGGGGCTCCTTGAGCGCTTCCCTCCATCCTCACCAACTCTCACTAATTTACATTCAATTACATTGAATGGTTGTCTAGTCCGAATTGGATCTAGATCTCATCCTTACAACCATTTAAGGCAACCTTTATCTAAATCCTGCGCACATTCATGGCTTTTGGCTCTACTAGCCTTACAACATTTAATACAATTTCAAAATTTGAAAAATGAGAGGGCTGCACCTCTCTCCTTCCATTGAATGCGCACTTTGATGTGTTGGTTGGATGGCATGTAGCTGGCTTAGAGTGATGCTCCTGCATCACCTAGGATATTTTCCAAGGTAGTGGCCAGATACTCTCCCTTAGTCCTTCCTCCCGTTCTTCATGATTTACCTGAAAATTATATGAAGAACTTACCTAAATTTACGGGATAAGGAGATTTAACTGCAACAGAGCACATAATATTTTTTTGATCAGTTCGTTGATATCCTTGACATTGAGCATGAAGTTGTTTACTCAAGGCTTTTAGTGCTAACTTTCAAAAGACAAGTAAGAATATAGTTTTGAGGACTCCCATTAGGATCCTTACGGTCGTACGATGATTTAGAAAATTCTTTTTTAAGACAGTGGGGAGAAAAGAAAGACCATCTATATTATCTGACTGAGATTGGGGCTCTAATAAAAAGGAATTCTGAGTCGGTTCTCAAATTTACTCATAGGTTTAACAAACTCTACCATAATATCCCAGCCGAAGTTAAACCCTCTCAACCTGTAGCAAAGGTAACTTTCAAAGGGGATTTTGAGCCTAACTTTGCCCTAATTTTAAGAGAAAGAATATCTGCCACTCTGACATGAATGCAAGATGACGCCATAGAAATCGAATCAAACATGATGGCATCTGGTAATTAAAATCCAATGTTGAGACAATAACTAAGGAACCTAAATGCTTCAGGGAACAAGCAAGACCCTCCAGATCTAGGAGGTATGTGGAAGAAAACATGGAGGACATGGATAAGATAATCAAATATTTGTCTAACAAAATGTCTAGAATGGAACTAGACCAAGCCAAACCTGATCCATTTGCTAGAAAATATTTTAGGAGAAATATTAACCCCCCGGACCCAACAAAGACAAATGAAAAACGAAGATAAAAAAATCTAGGCTCTATTTAAAATTAATTTTTTTATGCAAGGGGACGATATGAAAAACTACAAGGGGTTATAAGAGGATATAAACAACCTTAGTGATGATGACCAAGAACCTCATTTAACTAGACAAGATTATGAAAGATCTCTAGATCAAGAACCCATGTTTAGTAATGAGGAAAGTATAAATAATATGGGAGAGTATGCATATCAAGGAATCGTTGACTCCATAATGGTCGAGCTTCAAAAAAAGTATAATTTAAGGCCCAGAGAAACAAATACTACAATTGTTCCACCAAAAAATATTTTATCAATAAATAAAGCGAATGAGGAAGTTGTTACTAAACCGCTAGTCGAAACACAAGCTACCCAAACCAAAATAGTTGAAACTAGAGAAACACAAACCAATAAAACATATAATAATGAAGCAGAAGCCATAACCAGAGAAATAAAAAAAACAACTGGAGGTTTCTGTTTAGAAGACAAACTAAATAAAATTAAAATCCTCGTGCCCCTAGTTGAGCTTGCCAAGAATCCAATTTATAAAAAATAGATTGCTAAAATGATAATTTTTTCTGATGTTGAATATCATGCAGATGTGATCAATCTGCAATATGAAAGACCGACGATTATGTTTGGTACGCACATAGAAAATACTAAGGATTATGTCGCCCCATTTTATATTACATTAACTATGCATGATCACTTACTTCATAATTGTATGTTAGATTATGGGGCCTCTCACAATTTAATGACTAAAGTTATCATGGAAAAGTTGGGCCTTTAAATCACTATACCTTATTAGGAATTATACTCATTTGATTCAAGAAAAGTTAAGTGTCTCGGCATGATCAAAGATTTTGTAGTGAATCTTGCACAGATTCTTGTAAAAAGTATTCTTATGGATGTAGTCATTGTTGACGTTCCTGCCAAGTATGGCATGCTTCTATCTAGGTCTTGGGGCACAAAACTAGGAGGATCACTTCAACTGGACATGACATATGCTATGATCCCAATTTTTGGTGGACAATTTACTTGACTATATAGAGAGACTAGACTGGAATATACTGTAAGTGACCCCCAAAACCCAAACAATTACCCAGCCTATGTTGTCGATCAGGATCTAGGAAATTGTATTTTATCAATAGACGATGATTTTGAATAATGTATATAAGAAGAAAACAAAAAAAGAGAAAAAACAAAGAAAAGTTTAAATACTAAAGAACGAGTATGGAAAAAAAAAAATTGATGGCGCTTCATCCTGCGAAGGGACAGGGGATGGAGTGTTATTTGTTTCACCTGGATATGAGTAATTCATCCCTTTTTCATATAGATTACAGTGGGAAATTGATTACACAAATAATGTCTATGAGTATGAAGCTCTAGTCTTAGGATTAGAGGCTGCCAGGAAGCTTAAAATTGAACATCTAATTTTTTATGGTGATGCAGAGCTAATTCTAAAACAAATAAAGTAGCAATATCAAGCTAAACATCCAAGGCTAAGTCCATACAAAAATTGTGCCTGGCACTTAATAGAGAATTTTTTCTCGTCTTTTAACATTCACTACATTCCCATAATGTAAAATCAAGAGGAAAACTCTTTATCCAAACCAACTGTGACGTTTATGCCACCTACTGTCCTAAAACTGAAATATCATATCAAAATGAGACACAACCCTTCAATATATATTGGTACAACCAGACAGTGATGGCAGGAGAGGTCGGTGGTTAGCCAAAATTTAGGAATTCGATCTTGAAGTAAAACCGACCAAGCTAGTCAAAGGTCAGGGCTTGCAAAAATTGTTAGCAGAATCAAATTTCAGGGATAAACCATCTGGAATCACACGAATATATCCCAGACATAGAGGAACTTGATGATCAAACCCCTATAGTCCAGATCGAAGATAAATTTTCTTCCTCTAATTGGTATCATTATATTGTTTCATATCTCCTCACCCTTTAGTGTCCGAGTGACATGACTCCATCCAAAGTGAGAACATTGAAGCTACATGCATTTAAATTCTATATTATCGAAGGTCAATTGTACTGGAAGGATCCTTTAGGTTTCTTGCTATGTTGTTTAACAGAACCTGAAACGGAGAATGTCATAAATGAATTTCAGGGAGTGCGTGGAGTACATCACGCTTGGAGGGAAACGACCTACAATATTCTAAGAGATGGATATTATTGGCCAAAGTTATTCACTGATGTGAATGCCAAGGTCATATCCTGCAACCCTTGCCAATTGTTCTCTGGTATGCAAAAGCTCCCTGCCCTACCTTTAGTCCCAGTCAATACAAAGGCTCCTTTTCAACAATGGGGTCTAGACTTCATTGGAGAAATCCACCCATAGTCAAGCGCATAACATAAATGGATTTTATTTTCCACCGATTATTTCACGAAATGGGTTGAAGCCATTCCAACTCAGAATTCCACTGATTCAGTAGTTATAAACTTTTTGGAAGAAAATATCCTATCAAGGTTTGGTTTCCCTCAAAAAATAGTCATGGACAACGCCCAAGATTTCAAATCTATGGCAATGGTAATTTTTGTCAAAAATATAACATTGTGCTAGGGAATTGTACATCCTATTATCCTCAGGGAAATGGGTTGGCTGAATCATCCAACAAGAGTTTGATTAGTATAATCAAGAAAGTGTTGACAAAGAATAAGAAGGCTTGGCACATGCACCTAAAGTACGCCTTATGGGCAAACCGAATCGACACTAAGAAATCAATAGGTATGTCCCCTTTCCAAATGGTTTATGGTACTGATGTTGTCCTTCCTATCAATCTCTCTCTTCCAATGATGAAGTTGTGGAAAGACGAAAACGAAGAGCCAAATGACATGACAAGGAGCATAAACCAAATTATCGAAGTCCAGCAAAACAGGGCCAGAGTTGATGCCAGACTTCAAAAATAACAAGATGATATGAAAGTCCTTTTCGATAAAAAAACGAAATACAAGGAGTTCCTTCCTGGTGATCTAGTTTTAAAATGGGATGCTAGAAAAGAAGATGCAGGAAAACATGAAAAGTTTTATCATCTCTGGTTCGTACCATTCAGGATTGTAGCTACAGAGGGAAAGAATTCATTCCTACTAGAAAATATTGATGGAAAAACTTTTGATTACCCTATCAATGAGCGTTATCTAAAACATTTTATGCAATCATCATGTTTCACATTGCCATTGTATATATCGGTTTCTTTTCTTGTTTAAATTTGCAATTTCATTTTCCTTCATAGGGTATCTAAATTTCACTTCTTCATTGTAAATAAACCAAGTTTCATTCGATATCATAAAATAAAAATATAAAATACGTGTACTGCATATCATTTCTATTCTTTGGAATTTTCTAGATTTTTCTTTTTTGTGCTCATACAGAATACTCACTATCAGGTGAGAAATGAGGAGGTATCAGAACCCAACACTTAGTTTTTAGAATATTTGTTTTCTCTCAAAACAGGTGATGAGTTAATAATTGGTTTGATTGAAAATGTGAATGAAATCTGAGGTATGAACTTCTATGCTTATTGTTTAAGCTAAAATACTAAAATAAATCTTATTGGATATAAACAAGGTTCTACTCATATAAATATAATCACCTGATCAAAGGTTAGAAAATTTGTAGGCTTCCGAGTCAAGTGAAAATAAAACAAAGAGTTGAAATAAAAGTAAAAAAAGATAACAATAAAAAGGGCTTAAAAAGAGAAGCTGGATAATCGAGAAGAAAACCATGTGGAAATAAGATTCTTTTACGTCAGACCATATGAGTCCTTGCCTTGTTTCATTTTTCCTATCTTCGAGTTTTTTTTTCCTTTCGGATTTTTACTACCTGGCCTTAAATCTTCATAGAAAGAAAGAATTAGGCCTTAGCTCTGAAAACTTAAAACCATATCTTCAAAAAAAGATTAGGAGAAAATCTTTGTGTTCCTCTGATTTTAACTGAAAGAAAGTATGTCTAGGCTAATCTTGATAACTTTATCTCTTCTAATATATTTAAACTGATCAGTTCACTCAAGGAAAATCCCTAGAAAATAAAAGTTCCCCATAAGATCTCCCTTATAGGAAAAGATGTATTTAAGATCGAGAAAGAATTATCTCATAGTACAATCAAAAAAATGTTGACAGACCTTCATTGTCAAATATTAAGCAGATATCATCCCTGTATGATACATAAAATTTGATTGCCCCCACTTCAAAAATATAAAAAATATAAGATAGATGTTGAAAGGAAATTCATAAAATGATTGCCCCCATATAGTCCAAGACAAATGGTGAAAGGAAATCCGTAAATCTATTTCCCCCATTTTGTCCAAAAGAGATGATGAAAGGAAATTCATGTAATGATTTCCTTCATTTCAATAAAATGAAAAATTGTTAATTGAAGTGGTGAAAGGAAATTCAGTGGGAGATGTAGATAAGTTCATTGGGGTGTTGAACAAGCTCACTGGTAGTGAAGAAATATCTATGATATCTGTAAGGTTTTCATACATGTATAAACATACTCTGGTATCTGGTTCTCTTTCCGGTAATATTTACATTCTAAACTGACAAGGGATTCCATGAATAAATTGTTAAAATTACTTTGCCTTGTGCGAAAGAAATCAACCAAAGTCTGATATCTCAGTTAAAGTTGTTTTGATTATCTTAAACAAATCCAAAATCAGTTGCAGGAAAATGAAACTATTAATAGCCTAACTTTAGATCAACAATTGAATGTGTTTTGAAGGTTTTCTGAGATTCGGTTGAATTTCAATTTTTTTCTGTATGACTTTTTCCCAAAGGTGTTTTCCAGAAATCCAATGATGACTCCATTTACCCAATAAATGAACTTAGTCTATTGTTCTTCCATTCCTCACAGAGAGATGTGATCTCCAGATAGAGCCTATGTTGGAACATATACAAATCCTAAACCTTGAGCTTTACTTTCTCGAACTTCGTCTTTTTTAAATAATGACTCAAAAGTTATCTTTCGAATGTTTAAATCAAATTTACTTTTATTCATAAGGCGCACACGATATCCGTCATTGATAATGTTCCCCCGTTGATTGAATGATCCCATTTTTTTCCTGAGTTTTGGAGCCACCTGATTGTTAAAGAGTCAAAGCACTAAAGGTTGCTTTAGAGATTTGCGCTTCGGGTATTTTGCCAGTCCTTAATGTTTAAAGTCCCGATACCCAAAAACTGTTTGTTATCACTATTCAAAAACTTTAAAGGACTCTAGTCATAGTACACGTGTACCTTTTGAGTCTTCCCTAGGTTGACATGGGTCATCCATTTCTGACCTTTTCAGCTGAAGATTCATACGATTCTAAGTGACACATGGAACCCCATGGTCTCGACACATCATCTAAAATGATGTCATATTCGACACATCACTACAGGTAATGGCCTTTCAGAAATATAATAAGCTAACTTGCAAATCCACGAAGCAGCAAAATGTTGAAATATTAAATCTTAATTAAGTTAAGTTAATTTTGATTAAAAGATAGTTAATAACTTTGCACTTCAGAGTTCAGACATTTACCATCCATGACATCCTGAAATCTATGAAGTCTGAAATTATGAAAGAACTTAAAGTTAAACACGCTTACTTAATGTTTTAAAAAGAGATTATCTTGTAATTAACCTTTCGTGAATTTGTGAATTGTCAAATTTCAAACCTGTTTCATCCAAAATTCTCGATTGTGAACTGTCAATATTAATGGAATTAATAACAAATAAACGGTAATTATTTTAACGTAGCTTGCAGATCGCCATCTATATTTTCTCATTAAGATAAATAAATTTATCGTTAGTAAAAGTATTTTCGAATCAATGCGCCTGATGTGAACAAAATTGCTCGATTTTGAATTTCATTTTCATCATGCACATAATAGTAAGTTTTTACCAAGTGAGAAGCTCACACATTCCCCTGTAATAGGTAATCTCGTTTCGGTTTTATCGATATCATGGCACCGCAGAAGATGGCTAAAGTAGTTGGTGAAGGTGCAAATCTGAATGTGGAGGTCTTGTTAGATACTTCACCGAGAGCCATAGACACTGTGAAAACTTGGACACATGTGTTCGATATTATAGAGCACGAGATTATAAATTTCCCAGAGGATTTCGGTGATGAAGTGAGAGAAACTCCTACAACTAAACTCAGGGGCATAGCTCAGTCGGAGCTACACAAAATAGCTGCACGACCGAGACTCATGTCGTATAACGACATGATAGGTTGGGCCCTAGAAAACGTCAACATTCAAACTAGGATCATTTACAACTCTCAAAAGGTTGTTGCTAGGTAATTCCGACCAGAACACATACAAGTAATGTATAAGCTATCCCCCGATTTTAAATATAATCACAATGTTGAGTTCCTGCTGGAATTTGAACAACAAGAGTGTATACAATATGATAAAACCTACACCCGCACGGGTGTAGATGGATTGGCAAGTGCCGTGTAAATGGAAGGAAATTTGTAAAAATGAAGTCTCATGTTCGATTCTCACCCGGATTTACTCATGCGCCATTCTTGCGGGCTGGGTGGTTGCACCTGGGGTTATATTGGTAGCCGACGAGGATCGACCCCGTGTCACGCGAGTACGTGAACCGCCAGTTTCTGATTCCCCCAGTACAAAAAAAATAAAATATGATAAAACCTACCAGATCTTATCAAATCCTGGTGGGGGCACCCAAAACTTTTTAGAGCCAATGCTCATGGCGTTTATGCCACAACATCATTAGATACCCATATGATCTATGTAGCTATGGTGCTCTGTAGGCTATTCGGGAAGAAAAGTCCCACCCATTTCCCAGTGGCATGGGTGCCAATTATGCATGAAGTGGCCAAGGGCTAATATTTCAACTAGGCCAAGATGTTATCAGATAACCTAGATAAGGAAATCACATAGTATAAATTGGAAAAGTCCAAAGGGAAACCTTCCCCGTTCTACATGTTTGTATATATAATGGATGTTATTTTCTTTATGACCCCTTTTTCCACTGATGAATTGGAGTTGGACCCCAACCAGCGTTGAACCTATACACTTATATCACTCCAAGCTGTGGGAAGACAAAGCCATAAATTTCTTCTACGAAATTTACCATTATGTAGTAGTGCCCATCCACATCACCATATACAGTTGCCAACACCCCAAAATTTCAGACAGAATCATGGGAAACCTAGGAAAAATAACAGACTGGTACATCGAAGAAAAATTTTCTTACCTCAGGGTTTTTGGATGCTTGGTCCCTCCCCATGATCTCCCGAAGTTTTTACCAGATCAGCTAGTATGCTGAGAAGTGTCTTATCAAACTGTGACAGGGGGCATCAATAAGGAATTGAAAGCGGCCCAGAAAAATGTATGGCCAACCTTCCCTCTTCAAGTTGGTATGTTTTCATTGTTATACTTTGGTCATTCTAAAGTAGAAGCTACAACTCTGGAGGATGTCAAGTTAGTTGACATCAAATTTAAAAGGCACGACCCACAGAAAATTGTGGAAAACCACCTGGCTCAATACAACTTGAAGAAATATATGCATGAGAACTCCCCACATGATGAAGTATTCAAGGGAGTCAGGTCTTATGAGGAAGTGTTGAATAGAGTCCAAAATCTGTCCCCATACCAACATACCATTTTCTTCAGTTTTCAAAAGCATAGATGGAATAGTTTACCGAAAGTTCTATAGGGAGAGTCAGTAGAGACCTTGCCTACACACTAAACTGTACCTCCAGGTTTTGAAGCAGGGAGCTCTGGTAAACAGGAAACTAAGGAAAACTCGAAGGACACCAAAGTTTTGACACAGGAATTGAAATATTCAATATCAACTCCACTAGGCCCTCTAGCAAAGGCTTAGTTCGAAGCCTTTCTAAATAAGGGGAGAGATACATCTCCTTCTACACCAACCACATTTGCTGCCAAAACCGTTGAGCAACAACCATCTACAGAAATAGGTTCCCTTATCACTTCATTGACACCATTACAGTCTACTTTCGGAAACCTCAGTTCCAAAGTCATTTTTATAGATGATCTCACCCCAATTGCACTCGAAGATATTCCTCCTTCAGACTTCTTCTTCAGTAAGAAAAGGAGGGCTATAGTCAAACGAGAATCATATCAGAAATATGGAGCGATAGTAAAAAGGAAAATAATGGTGTACGCTAGACAAGACTAAGATGATTCAAAATTCGCCAAGGAAATGGCAGGTTCACTAGGTGCATTTGCCACTGCAAATCAGTGGTCTGTGGAAAATTTGGCCAAGCAGCTAAAACAGAGAAACCTGTTGGTAGGGAAGTTGCAAGATCAGATAATGACTATGAAACATGATGTGAAAAATAAGATGAACAAAGATTTTGAACAGATCAGATCTTATGACAAGCATCAAATACAACAACTGCAATCAAACCTTGAAGAGCTCCATCATAATTTGTAGGCCAACAAAGGCTTGATCATTCAACAACAAGAGCTAATAAAATAATTGCAAGCCAGGTTAGACTTGACTGAATGTATGACAAGAAAGGTATCATATTTTCAGACTCAAGCATTGGAGGTAAATGAAAAGATAGAAATATCCCAGCAAGATCTCTTCATGAAGGTCAAGGCTATCCAGAAGTGCTACCAGATGGTTGACCTTTCTCTGAAAGACATCTACATCAAGGAAATAGAAAATCATTCATCTCGAGTTAAGTTTTAGGAGGTTTTCCTATTGGTACCGAAGGATGATGTCTCAGGCATGCATCGACTTTCCCTTTCAGAAAAAATAAGAGGTGATATAGTTTTGAAGGCTTGGGAAACAAATTTAATAGAAAACAAGAGACTTGCCAGATATGTAACTGAAGCTTGTCTAGAAGCATTGACATCACTAGACAAAGGGATAATTGATTTTGAAGGGAATGTTATTTATGAAGCCCTGGGTCAAATTGATATATCAAAGAATCAATATAACTCTAGAAAAAGCAAAGAAGAAGCTCTGACGACCATCCAAAATATAAACCAGATTGATCTCCCTCAAATAAGAAAATGGATAGTGAACCCAAGCTTACAGTTATAGGTCACATCCCAAGGAGCGAAAAGGATATAAGAAAAAATGCCTCTGGTAGAAAGAAAGTTATACACTTTCGAGGCCAATCAAGCAACTAAGCCTTTAGAGCTGGTAGTGAAATTAGTAAGTAGATGCATCCAATGCATTGAATACAGGAAGGCAAGCACATCTAGAAGCAAGTAAGAAACTGTTATTACATTATTGGATATATTTGAAAGAAAAAATGAAAACAAAGTTATGATGACCAGGACGTTATGTTAGAATATCAAAAGATAAAAGGGTTTCGGCCAACAGACAAAGAGATTGCCAACGAAGTCCATTATTCTATATGTTCTATTTTCTTATTTCAAATATTTACTATTTTTAGATTATGAGAAGTGCAATCATTTTTTAGTCGTGACAATTTTGTATAAATACATCATAAGAAATTATAATCATAAAAGAACACAAGTCACTCATATCTACTTAGTTGATCAAGTATCAATCAATGTGTCATAGGTAGAAGTCTTAGGTTGTAGTGTCTTTAGCATACTCCCTTGGGTGGTTTAAATACTTGAAACAATACTCTGATGACTCCTCAATCCTTACTCCCATCAACAAATCAGTTCTAAGTGCTTAATAATAAATAAAACCTTCATGAAAATGCTATAGGAAATAAACTATTGTAACTAGAAATTAAGAAATGAACAATAAACAATGATTTTAATCTTATGAATAGTGAACCATTAGCATATAAACAAAGAATTAGTAATGAGTATAAATAGTAGAGATATAAATGAAAATGAAAAGGAAGTCAGAGAGTATATACCAGCAATAAAACTACAACAAATGTACATAGAAAACAATGATGCACAGAATGAATAATGTGTAAATGTGTTGAACCTGCATAGAATAGATCTAGCTAGAAAATACTACACACATTTGCAGAGAGAAATTGAGAAAGAAGAAGCAAGATAGAAAGA